>CM065136.1:4059867-4079867 GCA_033026305.1 Cirrhinus molitorella
AATAATAACTTGTATAAAACGTTAGTTTTTTTTTCAGCTAATTTTTTTTTTAATTCATTTAAATGAGCCTATTTCAGTTTGTTTTTAAGTTTAGTTTATTTTTTAGCGCGTCTACATTTGTTTGCATTTATTTTTTCCAGCTTTTTTTTGTAATATTTTTTTTCAGTTTATTTGTATTTGTTTTAATTTAAATTTACATATATTTAAATGTTTATATTTGAATTTACTTGTATTAAGTTATTTATATTTATTTAAATTTGTTGTTAGTCTAATTTATTTTTAATTTTTCAGTTTGTCTAAATATATTTGTATTTATATCAATTTATATTTTTTTTATATGCACTAATGAAACCGATCATTTTGCTCCGCAAACACTGAGCTCTGAGGAATCGGCGTTGTCTCTCTGAGGGTGTTATTAGCGTAGGCATTTGCTGATGTCTGGCCCCTCTACATTATACCCACAATCCTCTCTGCCTCAGTAGTGCTGACCCTCTCTTTCAGGCGGATTCCTGCTGTTTCTCACCTCCACCGACCTTCTCCTCGCTCATCTCATTATCCTCAGCCCACAACCAAACCTGCGCACCACGACTCCATCTATAGGCGCACATCTGATACGTGAAACGCTCGAACCGCGCTATAAATATGTGGCTAATTGCACGTCTCCACTTCAGAAGGAATCGATGGTGTTTTGAGATAATGGATGTTTTCTCCTTGTTGACTGTGATTTAAGGCTGTTTTCACACTTGTTTGGATTGCACTGTTTGATTCGGCTCCTCTTTATCTCTTTAGTCTATTTTCATGTTGTTTTCAGCAGCGGGTGCTATGAGCAAATTCATGATACAAGTCATTTCACAACTACTTTTTTGTTAGAAATACAGCGCAAAAACATCCATCCAGAATCTGTCTATTTAAATTCACCTATTTAAATTAGTTTTTAGTTTTTTAAAACTTTTTTTAATTTTATTTTTTTCTATGTAATTTTACATTTTATTTCATTAGATTTCTTTATTTATATTAGATGTTTGTCATTGTATTTTATTACCTGAGTTAACTAACGGTGCATTTTATTTATTCTTAAGTTTTATTTTATTGGCTCGCTCACTGTTTTTTATTTATAATATTTTATTGGTTCAGTTAGGTAACCTTGTTTTTGTCTGTGTTTTTTTATTTATTTTTATTTAAATGTATTTGACTTAATTATTGTTAATTTAAATTTGTAATTGACAACTTCAATTTTTTTTAAATTCACCTATTATAATTTCTTTTTATTTGCAATCAGTTTATCAGTTAATTAATTTTTTAATTTTTAAATGATTTTTGACTTAATGAATGAATTCATTTAATTTGTGAATTTGTGAAAAAGTTTAACAAATTAAAATGTATATTTATATCAAAATGCTCAGGAAATCAATGCAAATGTATGATTAAGTCAGTTTTGATTGGTTAATACAATGCCACAAATACTATTTGTTTGTAAAACTGAGTGTATTAATTTGAAGCCACATGTCTCTTAAATACAAATGTTAGTTTAACTGGTAGCCCTGAATTTATTTTATTTTATTTTATTGGCTCACACAGTAGCATCAGTTCAATTTTAATTCATCTAAATTAATTAATTTTAATTCAGTTTATTTTAATAATTTAATGATATTGTTCTAATAATTTTATTTAATTTAATACACATTTTAAAAAATAAGTAATAAATTAAATTATTAATTTCTTTAAGTCAGTGAATTAACTTTCATTGGATCAATTTAAAAAAATACTGCATGGCTATGTTATTTATTTATTTATTTTTTATTATTAAAATTTGAGTTTTTTTTTTTTTTTTTCACTCAAATATGAGTGTGCTGCAAAGTGTACGTTAATGTATAAAAATTTGATTTGATGATTTTACTGTAATATAGAATAATGATTAGATTCTGTGATTCAAGTCTGAAATGCTTGCTTCACTAAATTTCCCACACCTGTTCTAGTATCCTTGACTCAATTATGCTAATTCTCCAAACAGTCAGGAGCAATTATTTTCCCATTATTAAATTTGGGGCCTGCAGAAGTTCAAGTGTACTCGGCCAATTAAAACGAAGCAATTAGGCAGCGGGACTCTAGGTGCTTTGGCATCACGGACGCTGACCCGCCGCTGTGATGATAATGATGATGAACGGCACGCGTCTGACCCGCTTCAGATTGGACATGACAGAAACAGGCTCCGGGTCGGGTTTCGGGGCAGGTTTCAGCGGCGCCGCTCTGTGCTTGCGATGCAAACAAGATAATTAGTGCAAGTTTGCCTCCCTTCACCATTGTCCTCTCGTTACAAAAATGTGGAGAGTCTAGCAAAGATCTTTAGAAACGCTGTCAGAAATGTGTTTGGGTTGTAATTAGTGTGATATGAAGGCAAGAGGGTTTTGAGAGGAACATGGACAGGTAGCAGGAACAAGTAAAGTGTCATGAAAGCAGAAATTTCATAAACAGTTGAAGTTGGTTTGTTGATGAATGTGTAAGAAGCAGACGGGTTTGTTTTGTTGTTCAGAAGATGTTGAAAGCTGCTTGTAAAGTTCTGGATTATTATGAAAGAGCAGATATTTCATCCTGCAAGACTGAACGCACACAAAGCAATAAGAGTGCTTGAAATGCATGTCTGAAAATGGATGCATCAAATCGGCTGATTTATTCGCTTGGTGAGTTGTGCTTGTGACAGTGGAATAAATGTTAGCATTAAAAATGTGTGTATTTGTATTAAAATGCACTGGGAATTTTTAAGTTTTGATTAATGCAATGCGAGAAATGTGGTTTATTTGTGAAACTCGGTAGGTTTGTAATTTCTTTGCGAGTTGATTAATTAGTTGAAGCCACAGGTACTTTTAATTTAACGGGTAGCCCTGAATTTTATTTTGTTTTATAAGTTTGTATGTGTGTGTTTTTTTTTTGTTTTGTTTTTTTTATTTTTTTTATTTATTTATTTGTTTGATATTAGGTGTTTTGCACTATTTATTTATTTATTTATTTATTTGTTTGTTTGTTTGTTTGTTTGTTTGTTTGTTTTATTGGCTCGCTTAGTTGGTAGCATCAGGGTGGATTATTTATTTATTTATTTATTTATTTATTTATTTATTTGTTTGTTTGTTTATTAGATTTGTATTGCATTTTATGTTTGTAATTTTATTTTATTGGCTCACTTAAACTAGTAACATCAGAGTTCTTCTTCTTGTAGGTGTTTGTATTTTTATTTATTTATTTATTTCTTTATTTTTATTTTATTGGCTCACTTAGTTAACATTGTAGCATCTGGGTGTATTATTTATTTATTTTTAATTGTATTAGATTTGTATTTTATTTTAGATGTTTGTAATCATTTTATTGGCTCACTTGGTTAACCTAGTAGCATCAGAGTGCGCTTTTTAATCTTATTTTATTATATTTTATTTATTTGATATTAGATGTTTGTATTTTTATTTATATATTTGTAGCATCAGGGTGTTATTTATTTATTTATTTATTTATTTTTTATTTTATTAGATATTTTATATGTTTGTATTTTTATTTCATTGGCTCACTTAGTTAACTTAGTAGAATCAACTTAGTAGTATATTATACATTTTTTTTATTTTATATTAGATGTTTGTATGTTTATTCATTTTGTTATTTGTATTAATTTATTTTTATTGGCTTACTTAACTTAGTAGCATCAGTGTGCATTTTATTTTATTTTATTACTGGGTTAACCTAGTAGCATCTAAATGCCTATTTATTTATTTTTTTTATTTTTAGATTTTTGTCTTATTTTATTGGCTCGCTTAATTAACTTAGTAGCATCATTGCGTGTTTTTGTAATTTAATTTAATTTATTTTATTTGTACCTGTATGATATAGCTAATTATTGTGTGGGAATTTCCAGCATATTGAACATGGATCTTTCAGGAATTATTAAAACTGTGCCTATTAGTCACAAACTTCCTCTGATTTTGCAATTTTTTCAATCATTCACACTAATGTTGAATGTTTTTGTCTGTCTGTTGCTTCAGCTTCACCAGGCCTGTTTCTACCTGTTCAACCATGAATTTATGAAGTGTATAGAAGACAAACTGTCTCAACATAATAATCTCATCTCTTCATCAGCCTCTTTTCCGCATTCCCCATTTCTACAGCATAACTCAAGCACATCTATTTCTTTTTTCCTTTTTGTCTCATACTATTACACTGCCATACTATTATACTAGTTCCGCATTATGCATTAATTTTCTGTATGCATGTAGTATTTAAATAACCTAAAACTTTTGCCAAGATGTGCCATATACAACCAGAGCTTATTTTTTTATTTTATTTTATAATTATTTGATGTAATTATTTTTGTTTATTTTTGAAAAAAAGAATAGTAGGCAGTGTTCAGTATCTAGTGAATAAACATAGTCTCTCATCTCTCTCACCCTTCCAACAAAACAGAAATATTTGCCGTCCGTGTAAAATTTCAAATTTCAGGTTAATTGCAGGGTGCTCCGTTTCAGCGCCAGCGTGGACAAACATGACCATATGTGATCTGTAATTCATTTGAGCTGGAAAAACTCTCTCTTAAATTGGGAGGCTCTTTTGTTTCAGCCGAGTCTAAATGAGTGTGATCAGAGTGCTTTCTCTCATCTACAAACCCCAATTAAACATCAGGAAAAAGAAGCTCATGGTGTTTTTCCTCATTCCATTGGAAAACAGGGCAGGTCTTGTGCTTTCATTACCAGTACGCACATGTTGGTGTGTGAAACAACCATGCAGATGTTTCTTTTTTGACTTGATAGTGACTGTGAGGTTATATATAGTTAATGTGGTCAGACTGACAGCATTGTTCATGTGTCTTGCGTGTGAATATCTGTGTGCAAACCAAAAACCTACTCTCTGCTTCAGATGACTCTCCTTCTGATGCACAATGCACACAAAAACAACAAGAGCTTTTCCCAACCAGTTGCTAAGGGTTCATTGCTGGATTTCATTTTTTTTTTAGAGATTTTTATTATTATGGTGTAAGTGATGTTTAACCAACCTTGCCAAAAATATAAACTTAGAAAATATGACAAAATATGATTTTACTTTATTTTACTATTTTTTATTTATTTATTTTTTTTTGTTTGCGGTGTTCAGATGGCTTTGTGAGCATTTATTTTATTGTTGTTTTTTTGTTTCATTTTATTGGGTCATTTTAACTTGGTAGCTTCAAGATGCTATGTATGCATGTATGAATGTATGTTATATAATGTATGTTATATAATGTATGGTATATAATGTATATTATATAATTATTTATATTTATTATATTATTTGATTTTCATTGGCTCATGCACATTTGGATGCATTTTTTAATTTTTATTTTATCAGATTTTAAAATATTTTCTTTATAAATGTGTATTATTTATTTATTTATGAATTATTGGTAACCAGTGAGATGATGATAATGATAATAATAATAATAATAATAATAATAATAATAAAAACATTTTAATGTAAAATAAAAAACATATATATAAAACATATTATATATATATATATATATATATATATATATATATATATATATATATATATATATATATATATATATATATATATATATATATATATATATAAATATAAATAAATAAAAAGGATCCTGATGCTACTATTTCAGATATTTTTATTTTATGTTTATTTTTTGTATTTTGATTACTTTATTTCATTTTATTAGACATTAATTTAAATATTAGTATTTTTATATTTTTTATTTTATATTAAATTTTCATTATTTTTATTTGTTTACTTTAACTTGAGCATCCTGGTTATTTTATTTTATTTATTTTTTTTATATGTAATCTTTTTTTATCATTTTTTTTTTATCATTTTTTTTTATTCATTATGTGATATTAACATCTTGCTAGGGTGTTTGCAAAGTCAGAATACCCCAATCCAATGTCTCTGACATGCTGGACCCTTGATACGGCCCATGATCGTTCTTCACTTGTAAGTTTATAGGCTGCGATTCAATCAGGTGAAAACTGTAAGTTAAATTGTTTAAAAAAAAAAAAATGGTAAAGTAAACCTTTATGTCTGTAGCACAGACGCCTCGAGGCGAGATACACGATTAGGTTTAATACTCAGGGTTCAGGGTTTGTCCAAACACCGCTAATAAACTGCAAGATAGACCAGACTTTATAGCGACACTGAAATGTCTGGTTAAGTGAGACTATAAAATCCTTTATTACGCTTCCAGACCTCAAAGACAAGCTGTCGACTGGCTTTTATGTTATAAAACCTTCCTGACTCTCTGAAATTGAAAGTTTTGCTCAAGCACCTTCGTTCTGTCATCAGTTCTGTTAGAAATAGTTCAACCTCTGTCTTATTCCCAGAATACAGGTGTCTTTTTCTCTTCTGCTCAAGTATGGCTCTCTATGTTATGGCCAGCTCACGCAACCTGCCTGTAATGGCCGGTTATTTTCCGACTGGAGTTGCTCCACATCACCTACGGCCAGATATCGGAGATTATTTTATCATTCCTTTTGTGCGCTTTTGACTCAGTGACTTCAATAGGGCTGTGCACATCTCATTCCCTTCCATTATGGAGCATTTTAGAGATGCATTTGAAAATGCCCATGTTTTAGCCCTCAGGACCGGCCGCTCAGACCGATTTCAGAGGTGTTTCTGCAGGTCTGGTGTGTTTTGAAAAAGTCCAGACTGTTAGTATTACCACTTTATATTTTAACAGTCATTAAAACAGCATGTGATTAGCGGAGTTGTGAAAAAGCCCTCAGTCAGAGTCAGGGTTGCCAGGTTTTCATAGGAAAACCCTCCCAATTACTACTTTGACTATAGTCCAGTCATGGTAAATATTTTATATAAAATATTTTATTATAATAATAATAATAATAATAATAATAATAATAATAATAATAATAATAATAATAATAATAATAATTATTATTATTATTATTATTATTATTATTATTATTATTATATTTATTTATTTTTTAATTTATTTATTTATTTATTTTATTATCTCAGCAAAGCCATGATTATTTTATTTATTTATTTATTTTTACTCATGGTTATCTGAGTAGCATCAGGGTAGTAATATTTGTTTCATTTTAGCGCTTTTTTTTTTTTTTTTTTAATTTACAATTTTGTTAATTTACATTTTATATTATTCTATCTGTACACATGGTTATCACAATAGATTTTTCTGTATTTTATTTATAGTTTTATTTTATTTGATGACTTGGTTATCTCAATATTGTCAGGATTCAATTTGTCTTATTTATTTTTTGTTACTTTTTTATTATATAAATAATATATTTTTTGAATATTTAATTTTATTATTTTTAAATTTTATTTTTATTTTATTTGCACACTTTATTCCAGTAATCTTAGGATGCTAGTATTTATTTATTTATTTATTTATTTAATTTACTCTTGTGGTTATCTCAGTCATGTTAGGATGCTATTTTATTTATTATAATTAAAATAATTTATTTAATTTTATTTGCTTATATCAGTAGCATCAGAACAACACTGTGATATTGATATGTGATCATTTTGGCCACTATAATTGTGATTTTTGGCCACTATAAATTGGTTTTAGATTCAGGTTTAGAGAGCAGGCCAGTGACTGACTGCAGCTGGTGTCTGTGTTCAGCTCAATGGGCTCCATTCACTCAGAGCCAGGCTGGAAGAGAGGCGACTGAGGCGTCTGCTTTCTCTCTCTCTCTCTCTCTCGGGGGACATGGGCGCCTCTAGGGGCCTGAACTTCCTGTCAGAGTCCCACACACACATGGGTCGTCTCATGCTGCTCTGATCCTCTTTGTGTGTCGCCCTTCCTCTCTTCCTCTCTCTGTTTAGGCTTCTTCCTCCAGATCTGATCCAAAACCCAGGGAGCTGTACAACTAAACAGTGTTTTTATGTGCATAAAAGTTGTTACAAACAATTGACAGTGAAACTATTCTACATTGATTGTACCCTGTTTTAGACAGCATCACATGCATTCTTAATGATTATTCTGTTCTTTTTATTTTCCTCACTGGGTTAAAGGGAGGATGAATGATTATTATTTTTTATTTATTGTTGGTAATCTCCGTGTCATCAGGATGGAGAAATGCATTTTATTTTATTTTTCTTATGTAATATTATGTATATAGGTTCAGGGTGCTAAGATAGTGTTTTTTTTTTTTAATAGTTAAAAAAATGTATATATAATATAATATATATATATATATATATATATATATATATATATTTATTTTTATATATATATATATATTTATTTTTTTATATATATTTGCTCAATAGGATATCTCAGTACCATCAGGATGCTAATATTCCTTTTGGTCTTGGTCATTTTATTTGGTAATTTTTTAAAAATGTTTAATTTAATTAATAATTTGTATTTTATATTATTTTGTCAGGATGCTATTTTTAATTTGTTTTTGTTTTATTTGGTTGCTGTTTCAGGATGGTAATAGTTTATTGTATTGGTTTTATTTTTTATTATTATTTATTTTATTCATTATTATTATTATTATTATTATTATTATTATTATTATTATTATTATTATTATTTATTAAATCATTTTATTTTATTTACTTGGTTATCGTCAGGATGCTATTTAATTTTTTTTATTATTGGTATGTGTTTTTAAGTTGTTTTATTGTATTTGCTTGCTTGTAAATGTTCATATTATTGTGTGTGTGTGTGTGTGTGTGTGTGTGTGTGTATGTATATATATATATATATATATATATATATATATATATATATATATATATATATATATATATATATATATATATATATATATATATATATATTTATATTTATATTTATATATTTATTGGGATTTATTTCCTTAATTTTATTTGCCCACTTTGTCATCTCAGTAGTCTTAGGATGCCATTTATTTATTTATTTATTTATTTATTTATTTATTTAATTTGCTCACTTGGTTATATCAGTAGTGTTGGGATGCTATTTTTTTTTTTTTTTTTTAAATAATGTTTTTATTTATTGATTTATTTATTATAATTTTATTTTATTTACTCACTTTATTCTGTTTATTTATTTGTACTTTTATTTTGCTCTCGTGGTTTTCATTCGTAGCATCAGGATGTTAATATTTCACTTTACAAATACTTGAATTGATAATTTTATTCACTGATAGATTGATTTCTCTCTCTGTAGAATAAAGATCCTGTCTGAGAAGGTTGCTGTGTATGTAGACAGACGCCGAGGTGGCTCACGTTTGTCTATCAGTTCCTCTATTTCACACTGTATAGTTCTCTTATATAATATAAATAATCTGTAGCAATTGTGTATTACTGCGGTGTGTTTAGCCACCTGTTAGCCAGGCTTTAAGATTCCAATCACAGCAGTCTAAGCTGAACTCATAAGATCATTTGTGTGTTTATGTGTGTGTTTCCTCTTGTGTGTGTTTGTGTGAGAGAGAAAACTCAGAGAGAGATGTCATCTGGTGCAATGTTCTTCCTACTAAGATAAGAGCCGAATCTGTGGCGGTTTGTGACTCGTATGCGCATTAGGGACACGCATTCCTTTTCCTCTTCTCTCTAGGCATTACTCTGCTCTCCTATGGTGGAAATGTCTGTCTCTCCATGTATTGTTTGTTGTGTAATTGGATTGGCTTCTTGTGGGGCAATCTGAACGGCAGCATATGGGATTTGATGTGCGGATCTGCTTGTCTGGAGCGAGTGCAGATGAGCAGAAGCTTTGCTGGCTCATGACTTTTTCAAGTTTGTCTAACTTAGTTGGGATGTCGCTTTATGCATATAGTCTGGAGAAATGTTTAATGTGTATACATGAGTTAAAGCTCTGTTAGATGGGGAAATGTGTGCATTCATATATGCATTATTAAAAGCGTTTGTGGCACAATGCTGATTACGGTCTTAAAAGTTTGGGATCAGTAAGACTTTTAACTGTCGAAAGAAGACTTTTCTGCTCAAAGGCTGCATTTATTTGATTAAAAATACGGTAAAATCAGTAATATTGTGAAATATTATTACAATTTAAAATAATTTTCTATTTCAATATATAGTATATTGTAAAATGTAATTCATTTCTGTGATGCGAATCTGAATTTTCAGCATCATTACTCCATTTTTCAGTGTCACATGATCCTTCAGGAATCATTCTGATATGCTGATTTGAAAACAGTTGTGTTTTATTTAAATAAATACATTTTTATTTTATTTTATTTTATTTACCCACTTATTTTTTTCACATTTTATTTTATTTTTTTTGACCATACTGAGTGATTGGTAAAGTTTCTTTTCTTTTCTTTTCTTTTCTTTTCTTTTCTTTTCTTTTCTTTTCTTTTCTTTTCTTTTCTTTTCTTTTCTTTTCTTTTCATCCCAAAAATAAAGGCTATTGTTCTTAGTTTAGAAGCTCTTTTCGCTTTGATATTTAAATAAATTTTTATTTTATTTTATTTTATTTATCCACTTATTTTTTTCACATTTTATTTTATTTTTTTTGACCATACTGAGTGATTGGTAAAGTTTCTTTTCTTTTCTTTTCTTTTCTTTTCTTTTCTTTTCTTTTCTTTTCTTTTCTTTTCTTTTCTTTTCTTTTCATCCCAAAAATAAAGGCTATTGTTCTTAGTTTAGAAGCTCTTTTCGCTTTGATATTTAAATTAATATTTGAATATTTAAATTTCTTTAATTGGGGAGAAAAAAAAACAAACGTTATATTCCTAAAAAAAACATTTGAGTTTGGTAATTTGGTTAAAAAAAAAAACTGTTCTAGTTTTATTTATTTTTAATTTTTTTTTATTTAATTTTAATCACAAAAATAAAGACTTATTTAACATGTGAATAAATACTATAGTAGTAATGTTCTTAGTTTAGAATCTTTATTTTGATTGATAGTCAGATCTGAAATGTTATGCTTCAGTTGTTTGCTTGTTTGTTTATCTTAGGGATGTGACGGTATGAAATTTTCTTAGCACGATTATAGTGACAAAAATGATCACGGTTATCAGTTTTATCATGATATTGTTAAAATGGGCTGGAAATGTTTAAAAAGTACTAACAAAAATTGTTTCACCAAGTTTTACATTTAAAATCAACAAACATAAAATGACTTCTGTTTGCACAAACACTAAAACAATAACATTACCAATGAGATTTTATATTACAACATGACTGACAACAGTTCTCTTCAACAGTTATCTAATAACATGTTCGAAATATACAAATAAAGCTTTGAAAAGGTTTTATAAAATGGTAAACCTCACATTTCAGCCTTTAAATAAAGAAAATGGTTAAGTCAAATCAATAAATGGTTATATGTATTTTATCTAAATAATTCTAGATGTATTATCTAAATTGTTTAAATGTGTAGAATCCTTGTTTTTCATCAAAAGGTCAGTTGAAAGCAGGGCATGCAAATTTTAGCTAGACAAAGACAAAGACAAAGACAAAGGCTGAACGTAATCGTAAATCAATGTAAATCCACTCTCTACCACTAGGCGGCACTTATGGAACAGCAAAGTTACAGCTGTTTCCGTAAACTCCGTGGACAAAGCAGCATTGCGATTAAGAACACTGCTTTATTAGGCATTACATGGAATGAAGATCAAAACACAATGCCATCGAATCTTTTCTGAACACAGTCAGAGCCATCAGAGGTACATTCATATAATTAATTCATTTATATATACATTTGTATATTCCCTCAGCACCCTTTTAAAACCTCCCAGCTTTCCGTCATGCTTTCATTCAAAACGAAACTACTCTGCGTGCTCTACGCACATGAGACTGTTATTTAAACTTTGCTTTACGCTGGACAGTATATATTTATCATAAGTTGTGAAAATTGTGAAAAAATTGTGGTAATCAAATACGGTTTTAATGATAATTAAAATATGAAACGGTAATACTAACCGTGGAGAATTTTATCATGATTTATCGTCAAACCGGTTATCGTTACATCCCTAGTTTATCTAGCACTTTAGAGCTTTTTTCTTCTTTTGTATGGTTTAGTAACTTTGTAATTATTGATTTCCATGCATGTGATTGCATGAAAAGAGCGTTTTTCAGACTCTCCATCTAAACGGACGTCATTTGAAATGTTTTCATTCTGTTGTGCTGCAGCGGTGTTCAATTCAGACTCAGGAAAAAAAACAACACAGGGAGAGAGATTACAGAGAGAAATGACTGCTTTGTGTTTCTATGTGTGTGTGTGAAAGGTTGGAAAAGGCCCACGGTCAGACTGTTGTGTAATTACTCTCTCTCTCTGCTGAGAGACTCTGAGTTAGCAGAGAAGCAGCATGTGTGAGAATGAAGGTGAGAGTCTGACAGAGACTGAAATAGAGACAGTAATTAACCCTCGGAGGTCTCGTCCTCTACAGTCACGGGGTCATGTGGCCATTTAGGCTCGCTGAGAAATGGTGTGAACGTCATAGGTGAACATGCCAGTAAAACTATTAAGATACTTATTTTAAGGAAAAATAACTGGGAAAAGTGTAAAGAATTCAAACATAGTGTTTGTCATGTTCTGACTAGGGGTGTGTGATGTATATCGTCTGTGATTAATATCGTAATTGTTGTTTCAACGATGTGCAATTTGACAATATCGAGTATAATGCGGAAAACGAACAAAACATACCTACAGAGTGCACGGATAAGGTTACATTATGTGATGAAATCTAGTAAGTACGCATTTAGAGTGCATTCTTTCACAGCATGATTTTCTATTAAAATGCATTTAGAATGATCACAGAATTCAAGAAATGCAGGCAGAAAATTTATATCATTTCATAACCATATCACACAAAGAGTGCCGTTTTTTCCTTTAAAAATCAGCGTGACTACAAATGTGAAACACTATAAACTCTTTAAACTCTTAAAACACTTTAACCCTTTAACTGTCACTGTCCCGTCACCGGGACGCCTACGTTTACTTCACCATATTTCAACTAAATCCTAATCTAATCATGACAAACTATATATCGTTGGAAAGGTCTAAGACTCCTAAATTGATATTTTACCACTGTTTTGTGTTACAAATTATGTACGAAAAGTAATAGATTAATTTATGACAAGAGTGCACCTCAAAAAATGTACTTCATAACAGGAGTTCAGACCTTTTTCACAAAAAGACTTTCTTTGTTGCCTTTTTTTCTATCACACTTTAGAAATCATAAGAAATTATATATCACTTAAAGACTTAAAATTTCAAAATTCATCCTTTGGAAACCATTTTAAAATCAGACATTGCATTATCATGGAAATTGTACATAAAAATCATATTACAAAATGTTTTTGTTCATGAATTATAAAAAATTACATTTGGATAGTGCATTTTCATGTCTATGTTCACAATAGGGAGTGGCAGTTAAAGGGTTAAACTCTAACACTTTAAAAAAAATGGCTTTATAAAAGGTAAAAATGCCCATAAAAGGTAAAAATCAATTTCAACTTTTGGAAAAAGAATACATTTTATCACTGCTGTGAACTGACCACACAGAATATGAAGAATATCAAAAACTTTAGTTAAAGTAAGCACAAAAACACACACACACACACACACACACACACACACACACACACACACACAGCAAAATATCGTCTAATTCCAGAAAAATATAGAGAGATTATTTTTTGTCAATATCGCACACCCCTAGTTCTGACCATAAAAATATTGTAAAGGCACATTTAACTGTCTGCAAGGCTGCATTTATTTGATCAAAAATACAGAAGAAAACAGTAATATTGCAAAATCTTATTACAATGTAAAATAAGTTTTTATTTTTTTATTTTTATTTATTTTTTATTTTATTTTAATATACTTTACAATTTTTATTCCTGTGATGCAAAGCTGAATTTTCAGCAGCTGTTACTCCAGTCTTAAGTGTCACATGATCCATCAGAAATCATTCTAATATGCTGATTTATTATTAGAATGATCAGTGTTGGAAACAGTTGTGCTGCTAAATATTTTTTTGCAACCTGTTTTTCTTTTGTTCAGGATTCTTTGATGAATAACAAGTTAAAAAGAACAGCATTTATTCAAAATATAAATCATTTCTAACAATGTAAATCTATCACTTTTTATTAAGTTAACAAATCCTTGGTGAACAAAGTATTAATTTCTTTCAAAAAAAGAAAGGATAAAATGTACTGACCCCAAACTTTGGAACAGTAGTGTATATTGTTAGAAAACCTTTCTATTTAAAATAAATGCTGTTCTTTTTTAACCTTTTATTGATCAAAAAATCTTGAAAAAAGTCCAAAAGTAAAAGTAAGTCCAAAATAAAAAAATAATAAGCGGCGCAACTGTTTCCAGCACTGTTAATAAATCAGCATATTAGAATGATTTTTGAAGGATCATGTGACACTGAAGATTTTTTTTTTTTTTTTTTTTTTATTTGATTGAATTGTAGCATTTGTGAATTCTTAATGGCATTATGCTTTATGAATTTTAAATGGGTTTAATATGCGGAATGCGCCACTTCTGGTATTTTGCCAGTTACTCAACACAGGCAAAATGCAATCAAGGAATTTTTTTAATTGAATATTCAAATAGAATCAAGTTGTTGTTACAACCCTAATAACAAACATTCAGTCATGATGTTTTGGGTGTTTATTGTGGAGCTGCTGTTGTTTGTTGTGTGGTTAGTTATTACATTGCTACATCATCTATAACTCTCTCTCTCTCTCACACACACAGGAAGCAGAAATTGATGCCATGTGTCTCACTACAGTGTTTTATGTTCTCTGTCCGCAGCAATCTATAACTATGACGCTCGCAGTGATGAAGAGCTGTCCTTACAGATTGGAGACACTGTACACATTCTGGAGACTTATGAAGGTGAAACACACTCAGACTCTTATGTAACTAGATGTGACACAGCAAAACATCAATGTGAAAAGATAACTATTCAAGCTCAACCATTTAAGCCTTTACCAAAGCTATTTTTAATTGATTAATCAGTAATCCTTTAATTAAATTAAATTATTTTATTTTGGATTGTCTCATGTTTAGTCCTTGGAAAATTACAAAATCACAAATTTTTATATTATTTTGGTTTGACCTCATTAACTTAAATCAGTTAATTAAATATTTAGATTTCTTTAATAAAAAATACTGTAAATTACTAATACTGTAAGAAAGGGCCCTACTGAGTGACTGCTAGATATTTTAATTAATTTAATTGAAATTAATTTTATTTTATTTAGATTGTCTACTTTTGTTTGTTTTCTTCATATTTAAACCTTGAAAATTACAAAATCACACATTTTTATATTATTTTGGTTTGAGAGGTGCAAAAATTGCAGGCATCATTAACTTATAATTTAGCTCATAAAATATTTAGATTTCTTTAAAAATTACTTTTAAAAATCTATAACTACAAGAAAAGACCCTACTGAGCAATTGTTAAGCATTTAACTTTTCAGTTTTATTTTATTTTGTTATTTTCACTTTTATTTATTTTATTATTTATTTATTTATTTATTTATTTTATTTACTCATTGTATCTAATTTACACACATTTCTTGTTTTTATTTTGTTTTATATATTTTTACATTTTATTTCATGTTTGTTTGTTTGTTTGTTTGTTTATTTATTTATTTATTTATTTATTTATTTATTTATTTATTTAATTTTATTATGTGGATTGTCTGGCAATTTTTTCTTACAAAATCACCTCATGATTTTTCAACCTCATTAACTTAAATTGGCTCAACAAAATATTTCAATTTATTTAATTTAAATGACTTTAAATTACTTAAAATAAAAACAACCTATAACTCCAAGAAAAGACCCTACTGAGCGATTTACCTGTTCTGAATAATATTTAATTTAATTTAATTTTTTAGGTCATTTATTTATTTTCTCATTTACACATTTATTATTTTATCTAATTTACCTGTTTGGCTTATGTTTTTAATTTAATTTTATATAATTTATATTTTATCATCATTATTATTATTATTATTATTATTATTATTGTTATTGTTATTGTTATTGTTGTTGTTATGTGAATTGTCTTTATTTTTTGAGGTTTACTTCATTTATTTTTTTAATTATTTATTTTGGTTTATTTTATTTTGGCAAACCTCATTTATTTAAATCAGCTCACAAAGTATTTTGATTTCTTTAATTAGATTACTTTAAATTACTTAACAAAAAAAAAAAACAAGGAAAAAACCCTACTGAGTGATTGTTAAACGTACTTGTTCAGATTTTTATTTAATTTTTACATTTTATTTAATTTAAATTTTTAATATTTTATTTTAAACGTTTTTCTTTTTCTCATTTACCCATTTTATCTAATTTACTTATTGTACTTTACTTTTTTATTAATAATTTATCTTTGTTTTATTTTATTTTATCTAATTTTCATTTGATCTAATTTATTCATTTATTCTGTTCAGTCCTTGACAATGACAATCACACACATTTTTTTAAAAATGTATTTTGGTAAAAATTGCAAATCTCATTTAAAATGAATAGAAACTCAATATTTAACTTATTCTTGCCTTTTTTTCAAGGTTAGGTAAGTACCACATCTTAGTGATCATTTGCTGATAAAGGAAAAAAGCTAGTTCTACTCTTTCTTTTTAAGAGTTTCACACACTATTTTAGTACTCAGTTTATGTGAAGTCCTCACTGTTGCCTATTCATCTCATTCATCTCTCACCATTTTAGGACACAGATATGTCATTATGAGGGCTTTCATCCCTCTATTCTCAGCCGATCTCAATAACACACTTTAGTATTGAATGATATGTTCGTACCTTGCAGACATGCCCGCTGCCTTACTTCGTATCTACCGGAGATTTATGAAGCATGTCTTTTATAATCTCAGAATATTGTTTTCTAGATGCGCTTTAGGGACACAGTGGCGTCTCTTTGTAATCTAATTGTTGGCATTTCCGTCTGACTGCTGTGATATTTCTTGCTCTTCTCAGGATGGTATCGAGGATATCGGCTGAGGAGAAAATCGAAGAAGGTGAGTTACTGTATGAAACGCTTCCAGAGGACAGTCAGCTTGCTTTTTTAATGCAGTCATTCAGCGGGCCTCAACCTGAATTTTCCTTTTGTTTTCTCTATGTACAGGGAGTGTTTCCAGCTTGTTATATACATCTGAAGGAGGCCACAGTTGAGGGCAGCGGGTCAGTATGTTCTCTCAGATTCCTGAATCTGTCACTTACTGAAAATTGAATAAAGGTATTAGCAACTTCGCAGCAGGCATTAGCTCTTTTGCCAAACCAACTTGTTTCGACCAGATTGCAAATCCTTCATGGAGAGGGCAATCCCAGGATTTGTTGTGACACACTCAACTGGGAAAAATGTCGACTATAAATCTGCTAATGTTTCGCTCACTATTCAAAAGTATCAGAACTAGATGTAGTTTAGTTAGTGTCTGTGTGTGTAATTAAAAATGGATTAATTACCAGTGCAGATTTAAAGTATTGTGACATTGGCTTAAAACAGTTGCGAGTTGTCTCCTGTGTGCAAGGTAAAGCTTTATTTGATTTGATTTGATTTTATTCTATTTTTAATTTATTCTTTTTTTTTTTATCTTATTCATTTTTTTTATCTTATTTATTTTTTTCTCTTTTTATTATTTTTTTCCCCTTTTTTCTTTTTCTTTTTTCTCTTTTTTGCTCTATGTATTGGCTTTTTATTTATTTTTATTATATTTTTATTATTATTTTTGCTAATTTGTTGTATTTTTTTATTTTTTGTTTATAATTTTGTTGTTTCATGTTGCTAAAAATATGTATATAATATTTCATTTATCCTTGACATTTTCTGAAGAAAAAGTGCTTCTTACATAATCCATTATTTATTTTTTGTTTTATTTTATTTTATGTTATTTATTAATTTCCTTGTTTATTGTTGCTAAACAATATATAAAATTAATATTTATATAATATTGTTTATATAATATTAATATTTATATAATATTTCATTTATCTTTACATTTATCCATTTTCTGAAGGAAAGTTCCTCTCTTATATAATTCACTATTTAGTATTTACTATTTAGCTGTACTGTTTTATTTTGTATCTTTTTTTTGTTGACAATTTTGTCTGTTTTGTTTAATGTTGCTAAAATATTTAAATATTTTATTTATCATTTTGTGAAGAAAATGTTTTTCTTACATAATCCATTTTATTTTATTTTTATTTTTATTTTTTTTTTCATTTTGTGCTTTTGTATTTTTATTTAGTTTTAGTTTTAGTTTTTTGTTTTATTATTTTATATTATTGTATTTATTTATAATTTGTCCATTTTGAGGTTATTGTTGCTAAAAATACAAACTCATGCAAATAATGTTTTTAAAATAATATAATAGCTCATTTCTATAATATTTAGTTTATCCTTGACATTTTCTGAAGGAAAAGTTCTTCTCTTTTATAATTATTATTTTTAAAAATTTATTTTGTTTGTACTATTTTGATGTATTTTTCATTCAAAACCATTACTTGTAGTATTTTTGTTTTGTTTATAATTTTCTCTGTTTTGTTGTTTGTGTTGCTAAAAAAGGACAAATTAATGCAAATCATGGTTTAAAAAGTGAAAACATTTGCTTTATATGAAGTTATCCATTTTTGGCATATTTAACATTTATGTAGTATTTAATTTGCACATGACATTTTCTAAAGGTTAAGTACCACCTCTTAATCTGCTAAAAAAAGTGCTCATTTGCTTAAAAAAATAAAATCTCTTACACATTTAATTATTTTTAAGAGTTTCACACTATTTAGTACCCATAAACTCACTGTTCCCTTTTTATTTCTGCCACCTCATACCATTTTAGGACCTTTAAACAGAGATATTTCCTTATCTAACCTTGTGAGTCTCTGATGCTGATCTAGGATGCTGTCTTTCAAGGCAGCTCACTATGTTTTGGAACACCCTCATTAAACTCTACACTCCTTTGCTGGATCTGAAAATCCTGTTACTTCTGTTATTGGTCTGATTATATCAGCATCGCTCCCTAAATCCAGACTGAACGCCTTTAACAACATTCTTCCCATAGACGTCCTACTAAAACAAGTTAGCGTCCCAGCAACCATTGCTAGCCTAATGGGAGATTTTAGAGTCTGAAATGGATTTTGAAGCGTGTTTCAGGAATATAATACGCACGAGTGAGTGTTGGTTTGCTGTGAGTATGTGAGAGTAATTGGAATCGTGAGCAAAGCCCAACTCGGATTTCATAACGGCTCTTTTGATGACTGATGCTGGTAATTAGTTTTCATCGGCGTGAAGGGATCCGAATGACTCGGGGTCCTCAGGAGTCTGCAGTAAGCGGGAATTACTGACGAGAATGCAGTTAAACAGCCTATTGTTTTCCCACACAAGTGATATTCTAGGAAAACTCCTTCACTTATTGTGCTGTTTCTGTTTTGTGCTCCATCACTGTTCTTTTAGACAAAAGGAGACAGTGATTCCTACTGAGCTTCCGCTCGTTCATGAGGTCACGACTACGTTGCGAGAATGGGCAGCCATTTGGAGGGACCTATATGTGGTGAGTAGGATTTACCAAAGTTGGATACTCTTACTTTGCACACTTAAAAGTATGCATTGTTCCAAAGAGTACATGGTTGTAAAGCATGGTGTAAGTGGACCAAATAGAATGTGTTAATCATCAACTTTCCATCAGTTTTTTTTTTTTTTTTTTTTTTGTCTTTTGTGTTTAATTAATTAATTAAATCATTAATTTATTTTATCTCATTTTTATCATATTTTATCTTTATTTTTGAATTATGATTATATTCTCATTTTTATCTTATTTTCTTGTATTTCATTATTTTATTTGTTAGAATTTTGATTATTTATTTTTGATTATTTTTATTTTATTTTGTTTAATTTATTATCTTTTTCTTTTTTTATATTTGTAATTTTATTTGGGCTTTGTTTTTATGTTCTCATTTTTATCTTGTTTTTCTTTTGTTTCTTGTTTTTTTTTGTAATTTTTATTATAGTTTTTACTAATTTATTATTATTATTATTATTATTATTT
>CM065136.1:4084867-4134867 GCA_033026305.1 Cirrhinus molitorella
TTGTCAGTTATTTTATTTTATTCAGCTTTAAGGTTTAGTTTTGCCTCAGTTTTAGTAGTTATGCCATTCAATTTTTATTAATATATTTTTCTGATTTTATTTGCTTTTATTTTATCAGCTTTAAGTTTTAGTTTTGCCTCAGTTTTAGTTATGTAGTTGTACTTTTATTATATTTTTCAGATTTTATTTAATTTTAATTTTATCAGCTTTAAGTTTTAGTTTTGCCTCAGTTTTAGTTATGTAGTTGTACTTTTATTAATATATGTTTCAGATTTTATTTAATTTTAATTGATTTGATTAGCTTAAAGTTTTAGTTTTGCCTCAGTTTTAGTTATGTCATTGTATTTTTGTTAATATATTTTTAGATTTTAATTGATTTGATTAGCTTTAAGTTTTAGTTTTGCCTCAGTTTTAGTTATGCCATTGTATTTTTGTTAATATATTTTTAGATTTTAAGTGATTTGATTAGCTTTAAGTTTTAGTTTTGCCTCAGTTTTGGTTATGTCATTGCATTTTTTTATTCGTATATTTTTCAGTTTTTATTTTATTTTCAGCTTTAAGTTTTAGTTTTCCCTCAGTTTTGGTTGTTATGTCATTGCATTTTTTTCATTATTTTTATTTTATTTTATTTTTATTTTTCAGATTTTTATGTGTTTTTATTATTTATCAGCAAGTTCTAGTTTTGCCTCAGTTTTAGTTGTTGTGCCATTTATATTTTTATTAATATTTTTCAGATTTTATTTAATCTTGTTTTGTCAGCTTTAAGTTTTAGTTTTGCCTCAGTTTTGGTTATGTCATTGTATTTTTTTTTATTAATATATTTTTCAGATTTCAATTTTATAATTTTTTTTTATTTAATTTAATTTTATATTTTTCAGCTTTAAGGTGTTGTTATACTTTTATTAATATATTTGCCATTTATTTTTTTAATTTTGTTAATTTATTTTTACTTTTATAATGCACTCTTGCAGTTATTTAATTTAATTTAATTTAATTTTTTTTTCAATTTTTATATATATTTTTCAGTTTTCATTTGTTTTCAGTTGTTTTGTGAATTCTATTACTTTTTGTTTCAGCTTTATGTTTTAGTTTTGCCTCGGTTTTAGTTCTTATGTGATTTGTATTTTTTATTAATATATTTTTCAGTTTTCATTTCATTTTTGTATTTTATTTTTTCAGCTTTAAGTTTTAGTTTTGGTCCAGTTTCAGTTATTATGCCATTATGCTTTTATTAATATATATTTTTTGATTTTCATTTTAATTTTGTTCACTTATTAGTACTATGAGCGGTTACACAGGAACAGAGCGTGAGAGGCGAGCTTATCATTTTCCATCTTTTCTGTGACACATGGCTAGTGATGCATCTTAAAAAAAGTCAGGAACACGATAGCATTTATGTTGTAAATACTACATTTTGGCATCAATCCTGTTCATTTTTACCTTAACCCTAAGGTGAAAATTCTGTCTCATGTTGTTGCAAACCTGTATGACAAGGTGAAAGTCTGAAAATACAACAGCACTGCTGTCCTGCCTTTCCCAGGTGACCCTATCCAGATGTTCACTGTCCTTGAGTCTATTTTTAGCAGATACAGGTTGTATATGTGGTATAGATAACTCGTAATTAGTCTTGCTGACTTTAGGTCTCACATTTGAAAGACTAACTTTGTGCTCAGATGCCATAATTGTTATTTATGTTTTTATTTTTCAGTCTCAGAAGCAGAACTTGGATTTGAGCAGGCAGGCCAAGTTTGCATCCACACCCTCGTTCGCGCTGTTCGTCACGCTCAAGAATGTCGTGTGCAAAATCGGAGAAGATGCAGAAGTGCTAATGTCGCTGTACGACCCGATCGAGTCCAAGTTCATCAGGTCAGTGCACACTCAAATGTTTCCATCCTAAATGTTTATACTGCCAAATGGTACTTTGTTCAGAGATGAAAGCTTTTTAGATTTAATTTTTTTTTATTTTATATATATATATATATATGTGTATGTATGTATGTATGTATGTATGTATGTGTATATATATATATATATATATATATATATATATATATATATATATATAATTTTTTTTTCAGTTTTTAAAATGTGTGTATATTTTTTTATACATTTTTATTTTATTTATTTGTAATATTTTTAATTTTTTATTAATTTATTTTTCTATGTATTTTTCTTTGTTTTTTATATTACTTAAATGTAATATTTGACAACATTTTGACCCACATTTAAGAGCCTCAGTGACCATGATTTTTCACATCCTCAGTAGTAAATCAACCACAGTTAATGTTTATTATGATTTTACTATGATTTTTCACAATTTCAGTTTTTAAAATTTCTCTTTTTTTATTTTTAAAAACATATATTTTTTTTAATGTTTATTATTTGTATTTTTTTGTAAAAATATTTGTAGATATTTTTTTATTAATTATTAATCTTATATATATATATATATATATATATATATATATATATATATATATATATATATATATATATATATATATATATATATAAATTTTTAAATATAAAAAATACAAATAATAAACATTAACAAAAATGTTTTTAAAAATAAAAATAGACATTATACAAACTGAAAAAAATACTATATATATATATATATATATATATATATAATACACACATCATTACAGACAGCATTTGAGAGCCTCAGTGACCAGTAACCATGATTTTTCACATCCTCAGTAGTAAATCAACCACAGTGTTTGTGCCATACACACATCAATGGTTTGTTTCAGCAGTAAATAATCATATTATATTGTTATATTTGAGTCTGTCTTTTTCTATTTTTATTTGAATTTATCGATTTAGCAAATGCTTTTCTTTCTAAACAGTGCATTAAAGCTGTATCATTTTTAAGTGTTCATTGGCAATCAATTCTATGTTTTTGACATTGCATTTAAAAATAATGACATTTTAATATAGGATATTTTTTCTTTTCTTGCAGTGAAAACTATCTTGTGCGCTGGTCCAGTTCTGGTTTGGTGAAAGACATCGATCAGCTCCATAACCTGCGTGCCGTACTCACTGTATGTAGTATTTTGGGCTTTACTTTTGACACTTTTTATTCAGGATTATCATAGAGAAATTATATTGGGAGAAGATGCAGACCAGATTGAAACCTTTATGAGCACCACGGGTCATTGATAACTACTTTATAATCTGAAACTGAAATTCAACTACATAAATGATTCCTTTGACACTCTACATAGGTATTATTCAAACAAATACTGGGTTAAATAGTTTACTATGTTTTTATCAGTGCTTTTCTTTACTAGTGTTATTTTAGTATTGTTTATACTGTATGCCATTATATTGTTAATATATTTTTTTCAGTTTTCATTACAATTTTTTTTATTTATTAGTACTTTTATTATGTGCTTTTGTCAGTTTTGTTTTGTTTTGTTTTATTTTATTATTTTATTTAGTTTTATTTTATTTTATTTTTCAGCTTTAAGTTTAAGTTATGGCTCAGTTTTAGCTGTTATCCCATTTATATTTGTATTAATATATTTTTTGGTTTTCATATTAATTTAGTTCTTTTGTTATGTGCTTTTGTCAGTTATTTTATTTTAAGTTTTAGTTTTGGCTCAGTTTTAATTATGCCATTATATCTGTATCTGTATTTTATTATATTTTTCAGTTTAATTTGGTTAATTATTTTATTTTTTTTATTTTATTATTTCAGCTTTAAGTTTTAGTTATGGCTCAGTTTTAGTTGTTATGCTATTTATATTTGTATGAATACATTTTTTTCAGTTTTCATTTTAATTTTGTTAATTTTATGATGTGCTTTGGTCAGTAATTTAATTAATTTAAATTAAACATTTTTAGTTTTCATTTTTCATTACTATGTTCTTCAGTTTTCATTTTAATTTGGTTAATTAATTAGTAATTTTATTGTGTTTTGTCAGTATTATTTTATTTACTTTTTCAGCTTTAAGTTTTAGTTTTGGCTCAGTTTTAGGTGTTTGCCATTCTTTTTTTTACTATACTTTTCAGTTTTTGTTTTAATTTATTTTATTGTGCATTATTATTATTATTATTATTATTATTATTATTATTATTATTATTATTATTATTATTATTATTATTATTATTATTTATTTATTTTTTATTTTATTTTTTTTCTGATTTTAAGTTTTAGTTTTGGCTCAGTTTTAGTTGTTTGCCATCATATTTTTATTAATACATTTTTCAGTTGTCATTTTAATTGTGTTAATGTATTAGTAATTTAATTATGTGCTTTTGTAAGTTATTTATTTATTTATTTATTTATTTATTTATTTTATTTTTTTATGTTTTAGTTTTGACTTCGTACTAGTTGTTACTTTTCAAATTTTCATTTTAATCCCTTTCAATTTGTCATCTAATATTTATTTTATTTTATTTCAGCTCTACTTTAATGAACACCAATGTTTTTAACAGTTTTAATGTTAGTGAACAATAACAGCCCAGTTCTCTGCTAAAGATGCATGCAATTCTATATTAAAACTCGGCCAAAAATGTGGTTTCCTAATAACCAGATGTTTTAAAGTGGCATCTAGATGGTCAGCAAACTAGCTTTGGAACTGTGCTAATTTGTGCCACCTGCACAAACCGCTACACCACACGAAATCCTTCACGTACACAACCTAATTGTTTGATTTTAAATATTTCCTCCAACGCTCGTTCCTAGAAACCTCGCCATGCAAACACCTCGTTTACGTCTTGATTCCGTTCGTCTGTTCCCGTCTCTCGCATTGTTCCTTAATGAGTAATCACGCTATTATTGGGTGACACTTTAATTCGTGTTCATCAGTCGTGTTGCAGAATTGGTAATTAAAGTGTTGGAGAAAGCAGCATCATCATTAAAGCTGTAAAGGGTAACGAGCTGGCGGAGCTCTCCGGAGACGCAGCACGTATTGTGTGCATCCATGTACGCGTCGGCGTCTGCATGTAATTTAACACAGAAAAAACTATTTATCTGTGCGGGGAAAAACCGCTAATGAACAAAGTCATATTGAAGTTCTTGTGTTTCTTACACACTGTTATCAAGCATATGTTTGTTTTAATTGCATGCCTTTAGTGTATTTGCATGTGGATAATTAAGTTGGCTTGATAAACTCAATCAAGCCTCCTTTCTGTGTACTATTTCTAATCCATTCAAACTAATTTGCTAATCATGCTAGAGTCATGCTAACAACATTCTAATTGCTTGTTAATTATGCTAAAAACATGCTAGTAACATACTAGTAACTTGCTAATCATGTTAGAATCATGAACAAAATGTTAGTAATGTGCTAATCCTAAACCTAACATACAGGTAAAATGTTAATTATAATAAAATCATGTTAGCAGTGTGTTAATAGCTTACTAATCATGCTAGGAACATGCTAGCAACATGTTAAACATTTTAGAATCATGCTAGTAACAAGATAATCATGCTAAAAACTTGTTAGAAACAGGCTAGTACCTTGCAAATCATGTGAATGACATGCTAGTAACATGTTAAACTTGCATGCATTCTAGTAACATGGTAATCACGATAACATGCTAGCAACATGCTAGTGACATGCTAATCATGGTAGAAACATGCGTATAGCATGCTAATCATGCTTGCAACACGCTATTACTTTGCTATCATTAGTAACATGTTAAACATGCTGGCAAAACATGCTAGAAACATGCTAGTAACTTGCAAATCATGTGAACAACATGCTAGTAACATGTTAAACATGCATGCATTCTAGTAACATGGTAATCATGATAATCATGTTAGCAACATGCTAGTGACATGCTAATCATGGTAGAAACCTGCATATAGCATGCTAATCATGCAATTAGCTTGCTAACATTAGTAACATGTTAAACAAGCTGGCAAAACATGCTAGTAACATGCCAATCATGCTAACAACATGCTAGTAACTTGCAAATCATGTAAACGACATGCTAAACGATATGTTAAACATGCATGCATTCTAGTAACATGGTAATCATGATAAAATCATGTCAGCAACATGCTAGTGGCATGCTAATCATGGTAGAAACATGCGTATAACATGCTAATCATGCTTGCAACATGCTGTTACTTTGCTGTCATTAGTAACATGTTAAACATGCTGGCAAAACATGCTAGTAACATGCTAATCATGCTAGAAACATTCTAGTAACTTGCAAATCATGGGAATGACATGCTAGTAACATGTTAAACATGCATGCATTCTAGCTGGCTGATCATGCAAGAAACATATTAGTAACATGTTAAACATGCTGGCAGCATGCTAGTAACATGCTAATCATGATAGAAATATGCCAGCAACATGTTAGCAGCTTGCTAATCATGCTAGAAACATGTTAACATCATGTAAGTAACTTGTTAATCATGTTCGCAACATGCTTGTAACATGTAAAATATGCTAGCAAATTGCTAGTAACATGCTAAACATACAGGTAAAATGTTAATTATAATAAAATCATGTTAGCAATGTGTTAATAGCTTACTAATCATGCTAGGAACATGCTAGCAACATGTTAAGCATGTTAGTAACAAGATAATCATGCTAAAAACTTGTTAGAAACATGCTAGTAACTTGCAAATCGTGTTAGCAACATGCTAGTGACACGCTAGTCATGGTAGAAACCTGCGTATAGCATGCTAATCATGCTTGCAACACGTTATTACTTTGCTACCATTAGTAACATGTTAAACATGATGGCAAAAATATATTAGTAACATGATAATCATGTTAACAACATGATATTAGCTTGCTGATCATGCAAGAAACATGTTAGTAACCTGTTAAACATGCTGGCAGCATGCTAGTAATATGTTAATAATGTTAGAAATATGCCAGCAACATGTTAGCAGATTGCTAATAATGCTAGAAACATGTTGGCAACATGCAAGTAACTTGTTAATCATGCTTGCAACATGCTAGTAACATGTTAAACATGCTAGCAACTTGTTAGTAACATGCTAAACATAGTTGAAATGCTAATTATAATAAAATCATGTTAACAATGTGCTAGTAGCTTACTAATATGTTAAACATGATAGAATCATGCTAGTAACAAGATAACCGTGTTAGAAACTTGTTAGCAACATGCTAGTAACTTGCTAATCATGTTAGTAACATATTAGTAACATGATAAACATGCTAGAATCATGCTAATAACATGCTAGTCATGATACAATCATGTTAACATGCTAGTAACATGTTAACGTTAAACATGTTAGCAACATGTTAGTGACACGTTAATCAAGACAAAACCATGTCAGCTAAATGCTAGTAACATGCTAATTATGCTAGTAACATACTAACAACATGCTAGTAACATGTTAGACGTACAGGTGACATGTTAATTATAATAAAATCATGTTAGTAATGTGCTAATAGCTTACTAATCATGCTAGGAACATGTTAACAGCATGTTAAACATGTTAGAATCATGCTAGTAATAAGACAAACATACTAGAAACTTGTTAACAACATGCTAGTAACTTGCTAATCATGTTAGCAAACAGTAGTAACATGTTAAACATGTTAGAATCATGCTAATAACATGTTACTCATAAAAATCATGTTAGCAACATGGTAGTGACATGTTAATCATGAAAAAAATGTACGTAAAATGTTAGTAACATGCTAATCATGGTAGAAACATACTAACAACATGCTAGTAACTTGCTAATCATGTTAGCAACATTAGTAACCTGTTAAACATGTTATAATCATGCTGATAACATGCTAGTCATGATGCAATCATGTTAACAACATGCTAGTCACATGTTTGTTAACAACATGGTAGTAACATGTTTGTAAACACCATGCTAGTAACATGTTAATCATGTTAACATGTTAAACATGTCAGCTAAATGCTAGTAACATGCTAATTATGCTAGGAGCATACTAACACCATAGTAGTAACTTGCTAGTAACATGTTAAACATACAGGTGACATGTTAATTATAATAAAATCATGTTAGCAATGTGGTAATAGCTTACCAATCATGCTAGGTGTAGCATGTTAAAGGTTAGAATCATGATAAAACATGCTAGTCATGATAAAACATGTTAGCAACATGTTAGTGACGTGTTAACCATGACAAAACCAAGTCAACTAAATGTTAGGAACATGCTAATTATGCTAGGAACATACTAACAAAATGCTAGTAACATGGTAATCACAAAACCATGTTAGTAGTACTCTAGCAACATGTTAAACATATTAGCAACATGCTAGTAACATGCTAATCATAACACAGCCATGTTAGCAGCATGTTAAACATTTTTGCAACATGCTAATGACATGTTAACCATGACAAAACCATGTCAACAAAATGCTAATAACATGGTAATCATAAAACCATGTTAGCAATATTCTAGCAACATGTTAAACATGTTAGCAACATGCTTAAAAATGATAGTAAAATGCTAATCACGATAAAATCATGCTAGCAACATGCTAGGAACATGCTAATACAATTCTAGTAACTAGCTATCTAATCTTTAAAAACTACTTCAAACCCGAAAACCTTCAAACTTCTAGCTTTTCAAACGTTTGAAACTGTTTTGTCCTGTTCTAGCTTTCTCAAGCCAACCTTTGTATCTAGTTTATAATTAGAGCACATGCATGGGTTTGTTTGCTTGTAGGAGTTTGTTTGCGATCACATATTTTCATTTGCTAGAGGTCATTTCTTTAATAGATGCTGGTCTGGTCGGGTCAGTTTGTTTTCCCAGAATCCTCTGCTCTTTGCACAAACCCCCGGCGGGGAATGAGTTGCTGCCCCCAATCTAACTCTGCCCGAGCAATTTAGCCTTCGCCCGGACGGCGTGCTAACAGCCGAACCGATCCATGCATCTTCCCGGATAGTTGCTCAACTAACGAGATTGAGTTGAACTAGATGGTTGCAGGCAGAGACACCTGGTGCAGGGCCAATAGCGCTTGGGGGCTCAAAATAATGCACGCTGTTTGAGTACATGATTGTGCCTATTTTTTATTTATTTTTTTTTTAAACACGCTTGCTTGTTTCTTTCTAGGATCTGGGGAGCGAAGACCTGAAGAGGGAGAAAATCAGCTTTGTTTGTCAGATTGTTCGAGTGGGCCGGATGGAGCTCAGAGATAACAACACTAAGAAATTAACATCTGGCCTCCGCAGGCCCTTCGGCGTGGCAGGTAAAGCCTCACACATTTGAACACTGGCTGTGGTAAACCATAGTGTCTATCAAAATAACTCTAGGAATTTACATTCATGCATATGACAAAGTGGTTATAAATGAGCTGTTCATTAACGGGAACAACAGCCATGCAGCCGTTGTTACTATTGTAAACCTAGAAGAACATTTTTATTTAATTTTTTTTTATTTAATATTCACTAAATTCATATTTTTTTTGTCATTTGTTTTTGTTGAGATTTTTTATTATTTTTATTTTTTATTATTCTTTATCTTTTTCTTTTCTTTCATTGTCACTACTGTAAACCCATAAGAATAGGATATTTTATTAGACATAATTGAATTTAACCCTCTGGGGTCTGAGGGTGTTTTTGGGCCCTGAAGAAGTTTTGACATGCCCTGACATTTGTGCATTTTTCAGTATCTTAAAAACATATTCATGGCTAAAGTCAGATTACATTGTAATCAGCACAAACTAGGCTAATCATCTCATTCACTCATTCAAAGAAAACAATATATTGATGTAAATTTACCAAAACATGTTTTGTGATGGAAAGACAATATGCAAGAGATTGACAATGGTCATGAATATTTAGTGATTCACACCTGAGACACACACAAAGCCCTCCCTAATGGCCCATCAATGACACTGTGACTCTCAGGTATTCAGTAAATTCAGACTTTGAGTGTTTGTTTTTGTTGTTTTTTTATCTTACCTTTTCAATCATTTATATTTTATAGGTATGTTTGTATTTTTTATATTTCATGTTATTATTTTTTATAATTCTATTTAATTTAATTTCATTGTTACTACTGTAAACTTATAAGTATAGGACATTTTTATTAGATATCATTAAATGTAACATTAACTAAATTCAGGATTTCTGACATTTTGTTTTTGATATTTTTTATATGTAATTTTATTTTTTTTTCTTTTGTTTTTTTGTTTTAAATGCAGACTGTTTGTTTGTTGTTTTTGTTGATATTTTATTTTATTTTATTTCATTATTAATACTGTAAACCCACATGAATCATATATTTATTAAACATAATTAAATTTTGCATTCACTAATATTTTATTTTATTTTATTATTAATACTGTAAGCCCATAAGAAACAGATATATTTATTAAACATAATTTATTTTTAAGGTTCACTAAATTCAGACTTATTTTATTTTATTGTTAATATTGTAAACCCATAAGAATCATATATTTATTAAACATAATTCAATGTAACATTCACTATTTTTTTTTATTTATTTTATTTCATTATTAATACTGTAAACCCATAAGAATCAGATATATAAATAACAATTTATTTTTAACGTTCACCAAATTCAAACTTTTATTTTATGTTTTGTTTTGTTTTGTTTTGTTTTGTTTTGTTTTGTTTTGTTTTTTGTTTTGTTTTGTTATATTATTGTAAACCCATAAGGGTTTCAGATATATTTATTAAACATAATTAAATGTAGCATTTGCTAAATTCAGACTGATTTTTTTTTTATAAAATTAATACTGTATTAATACTGTAAACCTATAAGAATCATATATTTATTAAACATAATTAAATGTAGCATTCACTAAATTATTATTTTATTTTATTTTATTATTAATACTGTAAACCCATAAGAATCATATATTTATTAAACATAATTAAATTTAGCATTCACTTATTTTATTTTATTTTAATTATATTTTCAGTGATACTATGTTCCCACAGTTTGGGCTATAAAATTTAAGGATCTTTTCCTCTTTTTAAATTATGGGTAGCAGGTGTTCTATGTTGAGATCTGTATTTTTATTTGTCACATTTATCTGAGTGATTGCACACACCTTCAAATACAATTGTGCAAGCCTGTGAAATCAGCTGGAATAATATATTGCATAAAGCCTTGCTATGCGTGATGCCAAAACTGACGCAACAATCTCACAGCGTTCATACATTTTCAATGCATTCAAAACAAACATGGCCTTTGCACTGATTTCTTCAGCCTGGAGTTAAATATCGTTGGAGTGAAGTGACCCTAACAGTAGTATCCACTTTTCACTATTACAGTTACCAATCTCGGACGCTTAGGTTGATTATTGTGCAATGCATTCCTTGCGGTTTGTTGTCTGTTCTTGTGCACAAAGGGTTTCTCCTCCTTTAGTCTGATGGAAAAAGGGAAATCTCTTCCTCTGTTGCAAATAAATAAGGCCGAACAGGAGAACGAGAGCAGACGTGGATCCTTTAGTTTGAACATCAAACGTGTTTTGAAAAGGGAACGCATCTCTCTTTCTCTCCATTCGGCCGTTATCAGTATGTCTGTATGTGGGTCAGGCAGGTAGAGGCAGAACCTGTGTGTGCAATGTCACCTTTAATGTGTCACTTTCAGAGACAAGCCAACGCTTCCATTATGGCTCATCAGTTTCCTGTTGCCTGCTGTAAAGCCAATCTCAGCACAGCCGCTGCTGCACACCAGGCCAAATGGCCATTTAGAGGCGATGTTTATGTGTTCAGTCAGTAATAGTTGCCGCTTGACAGCTTATCTAGAAAGTTTTGCCTGCTCTCACCTTATATACCACAAATTTAAACTTCCATGAGTGCCTCTCTTGTGCTTTTTACTATGGGTTATTTATTTATTTATTTGTACAGTGTTTTACAGTGATTGGATGAATCTCAGAGAGACTTTTGCATGTCATATTGCACCCTAAAATACATAAATAAACAAATAATAATTTACGAAGCCCTTTAAAAAGTATCATGTTTTAAAACTCAGTATCATGTGACTGATTTGAATACTTCTCATGGGTAGCAACTAATAATAATGATGATGATGATAATAATAATAATATAAATTTATTTATAATATTATTTAAAATGTACCTTATATAATAACATAAATATTTTAATAGTAGTGATAAGAAATTATTGCAACAAATAATTTATTTTTTAATAAATAATAAATGAATATTTTTTTAATTCATTTAAATTATTTCAAGTTATTTTACATCATATTTTTAAATTGTATGTGTGTGTGTGTATATATATATATATATATATATATATATATATATATATATATATATATATATATATATATATATACATACAAATTAAAATAAATTTTATAAAAAGCCAGATTTGAGATATTATTTTCATGACCGTTTTACTTTTTTCAACACAAAATGTTAGTTTTCTGTGATGCATATGTAATAGAGTAATAAATTATTGTATTTATTAAATGCATTAAATTCCATACAGAAATTATTACCATGATGTAAACTGTAAATTTAATTTAATTTAATTTAATTTAATTTAATTTAATTTAAATAAATTAGTTTACATCATGGTTGTAACTACTGTACAGAAATATAAATAAGTAAATGAATAAATAAATATTTTGCGACCATTACAGTTTGCATCAAGGTGCTAATTGCTGTACTGAAATTAATATTAATAAATACATTTGTTACAGCAATTAGCTTGATGTAAACTTTAATGTTCACTATCTATTTATTTATTTATTTATTTATTTTTATATGAGCACAGCAATTAGTAATATGATGTAAAGATGAATGTTTTCAAAATATTTATACTTAATTTCAGTACAGTGATTTACAGTAATTTATTTAAATAATTAAATTATTTAATTAAAGTTTACATCATGATAGTAACTGCTGTACTGAAAGTTAAATAAATAAATAAATAAATATTTTGTGAACATTAAAGTTTACATCAAGGTACTAACTGCTGTACTGAACATAATTTAAATAAAAAAATAAAAAAATAAATAAATACATTTGTTACAACAATTAGCACCTTGATGTAAAGTTTAATGTTCACAAAATATTTATTTATTTTAGTACAGCAGTTACTACCAATAATTTAAACTTTAATATTTTATTTTTATTTTTACTTCATTTAAATTAATTTCTGTGCAGTAATTAGTACCTTGATGTAAACGTTCATATTTATTTATTTATTTTAGTATGGCAGTTACTACCAATGATTTAAACTAATATTTTCAAAATATTTATTTAAATTAATTTCTGTGCAGTAATTAGTACTTTAATATTTATTTATTTATGCATAACACAATTTAAGTAATATAGCACTTTTTGCATTATAGTAATGAGATTTATTTAGATTTTTAATGAGCATATTAAATTAAACTGAAGTAAATTTAATTAAATTGGTTTGTTATAAATAAATATTCATGTAATATATTATTCATGTTTATTTAATTTATTGCTATTTATTTTGTTCTATTATATAAAATAGAAATACAAATGTTTTAAAGTGTAAGTGTTTTATTTATAATCAATATCCATTTAAGTAAATTCAATTACTTTTTTTAATGTTATATTATTAATCATATCATATAATGCAACAGTAATATGTTATTTAATTATTTAATTTAATGTTATTTAATTATTCTATTATGTTAAATAGAAGTACAAATGTTTTAATAAGTATATTTTATTTATAATCAATATTTACTACCTTGTCCACCCTTCTTACGTAAATTATGCACTATAATTACTTTAATTACTGCTTTTTTATAATTACTAAAGTTTCTATTGTCTGAGGTGTATTAAAAGCTATCACACTTTCAAAAATACTGTTTTGAAGAGATGCCTGCAAAGTAAATAGCAGAAACTGTCCTAATAGGATTAATAGGTCTTAATGGGATGAAATATGAGCCGGTTCTTTCTCATTTTCATGAGGTTCATCCATAGTTGTTGAGACATGATGTTTGGTTGTCTGCGGACATTATTCTCGTCTCGTTCCTCTTTTTGCAGTTATGGATGTCACAGACATCATCACGGGCAAAATGGACGATGAGGACAAGCAACACTTCATTCCCTTCCAGCCGTGAGTATGACTTCATGACGTCAACACAGCAGTCTTTATGATAGTAATAACTTAACATCACGAAAATGACTGTCGTCAAACCATTCTGACCTTCAGACAAGTGCGTGAAGAACTTTCTAGTTAGGCAGATCAAACGGTAGTTTATTAAATATTGTGCAGTCATGCATATTAATATGTAAATGTGCGTGCAAGTTGTTTGTGTTTGTGTGTTTTTCTGATTTCTGCTGTATCATCTCAGTGGTCTGTGTATTTATTCATTGAAGACAACAACAGCACACAAACTCACTCGTTCATTCTGTCACTCGATAAGACTACACTTCAGTCTTTCTCTGCTTTGCCGCTCTCACAGCCCAGACGGCTCACTTGGAGAGAAGGCCATGGGTTTGCTGGGAATTGTGGGGTGTTTAAGATGCGTGTTCTCACTTTAGGGAGGTTTTTGCTTTGTAGAAGCTTATTTGTGACTTTAGTTTACTGTAGCTCTGGTGCAAAACCTAGTGAACTGTCTTGATGTTGACTGACATCATCCGGACTGAAACTATCACGTGACTGATTTGAATACTTCTCATGGGTAGCAACTGATAATAATAATAATAATAATAATAATAATATAAATGTATTTATAACATTTTTAAAATGTACCTTATATAATAATATAAATATTTTAATAGTAGTGATAAATTATTGCAACAAATTATTTTGTTAAATTATTTTATTTTAATTAATTTAAATTATTTCAAGTTATATATAATATATATATATATATATATATATATATATATATATATATATATATATATATAAATTGTACATTATATAATATATAATGTATAATATAATACATATAATAATATTTTAATAACAAGGAATTAATTGAAAGTAAATTATTGTACATAATAATAAAAATAATAATAATAATAATAATAATAATAAATTTATAAAATATCAATCTTTAAATAATTGCATTGTATTCAATTGAAACAAAAAATTTGTGAAAGAACAGTAACAATAATACAAAATAAATAAAATAAAATATAAAATATTTAAATAATAGTACCAACAAGGAGAAATTATTTAAATTATTTTATTTAATATTATGAAAATTATCTAAATATTTAAAATAGAAAATAGAAAAATAGAATGAAAATGGTCAATTATATAATAATCATGATGATGATGATGATGATGATGATGATGATAAATCAAAATATAAATAAAATAGCATGTAGTATTTTAAATGCTATAAAAAGCTACATGAAAGGAGAAATTATTTAAAAGTAATTATTTTATATTATATTATTAACAATAATGTATAAATGTTTAAATGCTAATATATTTGCATTGAAATTAATTGAATGAAAAAGTAAATTATATAATAATAATAATAATAATAATAATAATAATAATAATAATAATAATAGTAGTAGTAATAGTAGTAATAGTTTAAAAAGGAATTATTTTTAAAATGTATGTAATAAATAAAAATTAAAGGTAATATTTATATGTAAATATGTTGTCAATAATAATAATAATAATAATAATAATAATAATAATAATAATAGTAATACTTGCATTCAAATAATTAGAAAAAAGTATTTTTTGTTGTATAATATTTTGTGTTGTATTATATCAAAATGATATACAAATGTATTCAATATACACTTTACCTTGTCCATCATCATGGATAAATTTTGTACTTAGCTTTATTATAATTAGTGATTATTCTTGTAATTAGGTATGATTTTGTCTGTTTTATTATTATTAATAAGGCAGCTCAATAGGTTTTGTGTGTTGATAGAGGCTGTGTTTGGGTGAGATGGAGGGTCATTTCTGAAATTACAGCATCTCTCTGTGTCTCTCCTGTCACCCATCCCGCATTACTGTGTGCTAACAAAATGGCTTTTGTCCCTGTCATGGTATCTGTATCACTGTTTGGTGTCTTCCCCTCTCTCTCCCTCTCCCTTTCTTCATCCATCTCTTCCTTCTGCTCATGTCCATCCTTATCTGGCTCTCTGTGGCTACTACTCTTCTTCTCTCTTTCTCTTCCTTCTCTCTCTCTCTCTCCTCCCCGTTGGCGTTGTTGCCTGTCGCGTGTGAACTCCAGGCTAGCGTTGGATGACGCCATTCGCCACAGGCAGCTGAACATCTCCCGTTTTTCACCCAGGGTGGCGGGCGAGAACGACTTCCTCCAGACAGTCATCAACAAGGTCATCGCTGCCAAAGAGGTCAATCACAAAGGTCAAGGTAAAGGTCACTCGGCCAAAAAAGCTGCTCTGAGTCACTTCTCCAGCATTTCAACATTTCATTTGAGAAAAACTGTAATCATATATCCTGTAAACACAGAAACCCAAAGGTCTTCACGACAACCTGTCAAAATAAAAGTTTGGTTCAACTTGAAGAAATTGTGACTGAAAAAAAAAAGCAGAATGTAGTAATACAAATATTAAAATACCTTTTTTTTTGAGGAATATCACAATGTTTCTTCCTTGTATTTGTTTTATTAGTAAACCTCTGTTGTGAAGCAGTTTGTTTGCCATAATACAAATTAATTGTTAATTTACATTTGCTCGCATCTTAAAAAGAGCAGGTAAATTCTTAATATTTTATGCCTTCCTATAATTGTCTCTTTTTTTTGGATATAACATTTGTATTAAATAAATCAGGAAAAAATTAAAAGAAATCTAAAAATAAATAAATAACATTTTCATAGGGATAAATTATTGAATTGTTCAAGATTTATGAGTTTAATTGAGCAGACTTGCTTTTTAAATTATTGACGTATTAGATTATTAAAATGAAATTTTAATGTAAATTAGTTTTAATGTTAATTTAAACAAAACACAAAATTAAATGGAATTTGAGTAAAAAAATAAGTTGTAGTTTCATGATTTCACATTAGAGACTAATTTTATTATTTAAATTTAATTTAACTATTAAAATGGATTCTCATTAATTAGTAAGTAATTTATTATTAATAATTTGATCATTACAAATTATTAAAATATTATTGAAATAAAATAAATTATTATTAAAACTATAGTATTAAAATAAATTACATTTATAGAAAAATAAAATGTTTCATGTAAGTGTCATGATTCAATAAATTAACATTTTCATTACTTAAATTTAATTTAACCATTAACATGGAATTTCATTATTTATTTATTTATTATTAATAATTTAATAATTACAATTATTAAAACTTATTAAAATAAATGATTACATTGTTAAATGTAATAAATTAAGTTTTTATTCATTTAATTTATTAGACATGTTTACGGTTATCAAAATTAAATTAAACCATTAAAACATAATCCAAAAATTTAAACAACATGGAATTTGAGAAAAATAAAACTTAGTTTGGGAAAAATAAAATCAATTTCATGGGGCCCCTCAAAATAATTTGTTTAATTTTCAACACATAGTTAAGTTGTAGTTTCATATAAGTTTCATGATTCAATAAATTAGACACACATTTTCATTACAAAAATTTAATTTAACCATTAAAACAGAATCTCATTATTTAAAATGACGTATTAATATTTTAATAATTATTAAAGTAATTATTAAAATATTATTTTTTAAAATTATTCAATTTTTAAAGTTTTATTAATTTAATTTAGTAGACATGTTTTTGGTTTTCAAAATTTAATTAAACTATTAAAACATAATCCAAAAATTTAAACGACAACAAAAAAACTGAATTTGGGAAAAATCAAGCTGATTTCATAGGGCTCTAAAATATAACACAATACATTTTCATATTGTATAAGTTTCATGATTTAAATTAATTAGACATACTATTTGATTATTGTTTTTAGTTTGAGTTTAGAAACATTTAAGCAGGAAAAAATAAATGTGGGTGTAAATGTGTGTGTGTGTGTGTGTGTGTGTGTGTGTATATGTATATGTGTGTGTGTGTGTGTGTATATATATATATATATATATATATATATATATATATATATATATATATATATATATATATAATATTACAGAATTGTGTTTGTAAATAAGTAAATATTCCTGATTCATAATAAAGCTTAGATGGTTATTAGACTGCTAATAATGATCTGCAGCTTCATTTGTAGCCTACTTAAAGTGTGGAAAGTTAAAAATACGGGAAGATAAAACTGATATGTGGAGATGGAGAGCAACGCTGTCCCAGATATGATCAAACTGAGTTTCTGCCAAGAGACTTTTACAATCCAAAGGGGCCAGAATCTGACAAATAACAAAGTTATTGAGCAAAATTAGTTGAAGTTGAATTGGGTTTAACAAGCATGGGAATTTGATAGAAACAGAATATCTCTGGATGCACTGGTGTCAGATCACATCACAAATATCCTGTGATTCCCAGCATGATAAAACCTACTATCACAAGCAGTGTATTGAGATAAATGTGCATAAACTTACAGTATAATCTAAGATGGGTCAGATATGACGAGGTTCTTCTCATTTATGATCAAGGTTAATCAGGAACAGCAGTGAGGGTAACAGCGGTGGAGTCATTAAGACTAATTAACTTAGGATTTATGATGGAGGCGTTCAGGTGACATGCAAAGCATTATGGGTATAAAGGATGTTAAAAACATTTTTTTATTCTTTTTGAAAATGACCTGCACAAATTCAGTGACTAGAAAGTTGGATATAATAGCAAATATTGAGCTTTAAATATTAGCAAATATTAACATACATTGGCTTGTTTTAATGACAATTAAGGACAGTTTACCATCAGATTTGAAAAATGGTCTAATTAATTAAGGAAAAAAAAAACCTCATAAATAATGTAATAAAAATAATATACTCTTATTAGTTATTTCTTTTATTTATTTATTTTAAATTAGGTAGATTGTCCATAATAATAATTTTAAAACTATTTTAAAAATATTATTATTATTACTATTATTATTATTATTATTATTATTATTATTATTATTATTATTATTATTAAATATACACTTAAAATATTTATTTATTGTTTTATTTATTTTAAAATTGTACAGCTTAAATTAATACAAGTAATATTATAATATACACATAATATTTTTATATTAGTTTGTTTGATTTGACAATAATAAAAAAAAGAATAATAATTATTATTATGCAAATATATACACTTAAAATATTTATTTATTTTTATGCCATTAAAGTCAGCATAACTTAAATTCAGGATTTATTTGATTTATTTATTTAAAAAGTTTACAGCTTAAATTAATACAAGTACTATTTATTTATTTTTATACTAGTTTGTCTGATTTGTCCTTAATAATAATAATTTAAATAATGTATTACTATACAAATATATACACTTAAAATTCTAAAAACACATTTTTTTACGCCATTAAAGTCAGCACAAAAAACATATTTATTTTATTTTATTTATTTTAAAACTTTTATACAAGAAACACTATTTTAATGTACACTTAATATTTTTATATTAGTTTGTTTGATTTCTTCTTCTTCTTCTTCTTCTTCTTCTTCTGAAAATATATACACTTATGGCTAAATATTTATTTTTACGCCTTTAAAGTTAGCATAACTTAAATTCAGCACAAAAAATATCATAAATTAAACTTTATTTACATTATTCATTTATTTTTAAATGGTACAACTTTAATACAAGAAACACTATTATAATGTACACTTAATATTTATTTTTATATTAGTTTGATTGTCCTTAATAATAACAACAATAATAATCATTTATTATTATTATTATTATTATTAATAATAATAATAATAATAATAATAATATTATTATTATTATTAAAATATATACACTTAAAATGCTATATATATATATATATATATATATATATATATATATATATATATATATTTATTTATTTATTTATTTTTTTTTTTGGCATTAAAGTCAGCATAACTTCAATTCAGCACAAAAATACTATCATGATGTACTTTTTTAAAATGTATTTAATATAAAATGCTATAATATACTATTAACATTAATATTAAAAATGTTAGTAACACATTGCTAAAATAAGTATAACTTACATTCAGCACATGATGTGAAATGTAAAAATTTCTTTACAATATTTTTTTTTTTCTAATTTCAATAATGAATAGAATTTACTTTTCATTATAATAATAAGAAAAAAAAATACAATATAAAAATATTAGTCATGCGTTTGAGGTGAAATATGGTGAGGAAATATTACTGTACTGAAAAAAAGTACATTTGCAGAGTGTGTTTTTCATTATTTATTCTTACCAGCTCAGGTTATTTGCTCAGATTGCTCAGTTTAATCTTTAATGTTTCAGCATAAAATATTCACAGCACAGTTCATCCCTAAACTTTCGCTCTGCTTCCTGCAATTTTTTTCCTCAGTAATTAAACGAATCCGATATTCTTAATTCTTTTTTGTAATCACTAATAGTGAGATATTAAGTTTCTGTGAGCTGTTAAGCACAAATAGGAAGTGTTTCTATGTGTTTGCATTTGATTGCAGTCTGTTCCTCTGGTCCTCAGGTTTATGGGTTACACTGAAGTTGCTTCCAGGTGATATTCATCAGATCCGTAAGGATTTTCCTCACCTGGTGGACCGATCCACTGCTGTCGCTCGCAAAATGGGCTTCCCAGAAATCATCATGCCAGGTATCCATCCTCAAACTGAATGCTTTTACATTAAAACAGGATTGTATTGCTCCTCTTTGAATTACAGTTAACAAACAACAGCGACAACGAAAAGTTCAACCCAGACCATTCATGAAAATTACCCTTCAGTAATGAGGAACTCCTCATGATGGACATTAACATATGACTATACACATTTACATATCAACAAAAACACTCAGTTTCAAACAGTTTGACATGTTTTGTCTGTTGTTGATGCTCATTTTACATGCAGGAATTAGACAATCACAACATTTACTTTTAGAAATCTTTAAAGGTACAGCAGCAAACATTAAAAAAAATATTATATTATATTATATTATATTATGAATGTTGGGTTGTTAGTTTTTTAAGAAAAACCTTTCTAGGGACCTGAGATTTGAATTAATTTATCTATGTAGGATTAATATTTTTCATCTTTTTTTTGGTCTGGAATCATGTGTTTTTTTTTTTTAAACATTTAACAGTTATTATTAATCACCTGCTACAATTGTATAGTCACACAGCATATTTCATTATAAAGATTATCAACTATTATTTTCTTACTTTTATTAAAATGATACAAACAATAACAACAGCAGCGATAGTAATATTATATTATTATTAAATATGAATGTCATTACATTTAAAATAAGTTCTTATTTTAGCATTTTATTATCATTTTATGTATTGTACATTGTTATTTATATAATATTATTTTGTTTTATTTTATTTTAAAGTCACTTAATCAACCAAACAGTTGACAGTACCCATTCACTTCCATAGTATTTTTTCCGTAATATTTAGGTCAGTGGCTACTGTCAACTGTTTGATACATTTTGGTTCTAAAAGTAATTTTTGGGTGAGCTATCCCTTTAAGTATAAAATAATGATCTGTGTTGCAAAGCTGTACATCACCCATCGATAATGTTAATAGGTGACACTGAGAGCTTGTGCGTGTTTTTGCAGGTGACGTTCGGAATGACATTTACGTGACACTGGTTCAGGGGGATTTTGACAAAGGCAGTAAAACGACACCTAAAAACGTGGAGGTCACCATGTCTGTACATGATGAAGGCGGAAATAAACTCGAGGTAATCTGTAATCTGTGTTTGTGTGTGAGACATTATAATTACCGATCCAGATTCACATTATAATGACTGATTCAGATTCACATTATAATGACCGATCCAGATTCACATTATAATGACCGATTCAGATTCACATTATAATGACTGATTCAGATTCACATTATAATGACCGATCCAGATTCACATTATAATGACCGATCCAGATTCACATTATAATGACCGATCCAGATTCACATTATAATTACCGATCCAGATTCACATTACAATGACCGATCCAGATTCACATTATAATGACCGATTCAGATTCACATAATAATCACCGATCCAGATTCACATTATAATGACCGATTCAGATTCAGCAAATGCAGTACATGACAAAGCATGTTCAAATCTTTGTCTTCTATCTATGTTTTTAATGATGTTATATATGTGTATATATGGCTATATTATATTAGTAATGTAGGGTTGTTAGAATTGTTTTTTTTAGAAAAACCTTTCTAGGGACCTGAGCTATGAATTACTGAACTCGGTGTATAATGCATATTTTTCAGCTTTTTTGGCTGGGATTTTTTTTTTTTTTTTTTGTAAAGTCCCTAGGTAATAAACAAGTAAAAATTGAATTGAAATTTAAATAAATAACTGTATAGTCAGCATGCACATTTTATAAAGATTATCAACTATTATACAATTATTCTACAATTCTATATAATATACTACAACAGCGACAATAATAATAAATTATTTATTATTATTATTATCGTTACTATTCTTGTTAATGATGATAGTTTATTATAATAATAATATTATTATTATTATTATTATTATTATTTTTTTTTTTTTTAATTTGTGTCATTAAATTTCATTTTATTATAATAAATATATATATATATATATATATATATATATATATATATATATATATATAGATAGATATATAGATATAGATAGATAGATAGATAGATATAGATAGATAGATAGATAGATAGATAGATATATATATATATATATATATATATATATATATATATATATATATATATATATATATATATATATATATATATATATATATATATATATATATAGATTTTTTTTTTATTTTTTTTTATTTTAAAGCCACTCAAGCAGCTGCATTATTTTATTTTATTTTATTTAATTTTATTTAATTTTTACAACTGACTACAACAATAATACATTTTTTTTATTATTATTTAATGATGAAGGTTTTTGTGGTTTTATTTTTATTATTAAATATTAATATGTCATTAAATTTATTTTAACTCCATATTTTATTTATTATAATTAGATTTTTTTTTTATTTACTATAATTAGATTTAGATTACTATAATTTAATTTAGATTTTTAACTAGATATTTTTGTTTTATAAAATGTTTTGTTTTATACATTTTAAACTGACTACAACAACAATAACAATAATACATTATTATTATTATTTATAATGATGATGGTGGTTTTATTTTTATTTTTAATAAATATCAATGTTTCATTAAATTTAAAATAACTCCATAATTTTATTTTATTTTGAATTGTATTATTTTATTGATGATGATGATGATGAAGGTGGTTATATTATTATTATTATTATTATTATTATTATTATTATTAGTAGTAGTAGTAGTAGTAGTAGTAGTAGTAGTAGTAAATATGTCATTAAATTTTAAATAGAAATTAAAATTCAGTTGTCAACTAAATATTTTATTTCTAAGGGATTCGCTTGCCTTTTTTTTTAACAAAAAGCTAAAGTAATGAAAATAATTTAATAAAACACACATAAGAAATAGTTACACATCAAAAGGAAGATTTAGACACAGCTCTAAATAAATATATAAATATAATAAAAATAAATACATTTTCTTGCATTAAATCTGCCTTGATGTAGCCACTTTAAGTAACAAATAATAAATGCTAATATCCATCAAATCAGCCATTGTCATTAAATTGACATTATGCCATAAATGCTGTCTGTATAGCTTTATTTGTATTAAACCTGTAATTACCTTTAAACCCAAACACTCGCTCTAATAGTCTGCTATTAGGTTTGTGTCTGTATTTTTGTCTGTTGATGCACACATATGCCTCATACTTCCTAGTACATTTAGTTTTTGTTACTTTTTGCTTTTTTTTTGTTTATTCCCCACTTTCCACCCCTGCTTTGTGCTTATTTTTTTCTTTAACTGCCCACATAGTCTTTCTTTCTCTCCTGCAGTCAGTCCTGTAGGGCGCTGGTCACTTATTGCTCATAATTGGTGGCTGTCAGCTGTAGCACATATATGTGTTTGTCAGGGTTTGACAGGCCAGCTGTGTGACTGTTGAATGTGTGACCCTCGCTGTGTGCAATGGCAAGAAATAAAAAAAAAAATGCAATAAAGCATGCAGTGTTTTTTTGCTCCTCACAGCATATGGGCACCTTATGGTTTCCAGCAGGTAGAATAGAGTTTATTCTTTAATATTTCATAACTCGTATCTGTCATTTCTGATCTTAATTAGCTTCTGATCTTGGCAGGGAGTCCGATTAAATTATTCTGTGCAGCAAATTGTGTTTTACCGGTCAGCATGAATGCTCATTGGCAAAATGATCAATATAATCAGGTTCCTCTCTTTAGATTGAAATGTTTAATGTTTAATAGCTGTTTTTTTATTATACTCTTTGCCATCTAGAATGTGATATTTCCTGGAGCTGGAGATGAAGGCATTCTGGAGTACAAATCTGTCATTTACTACCAGGTTAAGCAGCCACGCTGGTATGAAACCATCAAGGTGAGTGTCACTTCTAGTGTGTACTTCATAAAAAGAAGAGTAACTTATTTGCCAGTGTAGTGGCAAAATATTCTGAACATTTTCTGGGAAAGCTTAGGTGTGCTGTTTTATTTTATTTGTCAACACAACAAATTTTTAGGTGTCTGAAAACCAATACTCAATCTTAATTAAATTAAATTAAATACATTTTGTGTTATTTTATTTTAAAGCCACCCAAGCAACTGCAAAGCAGCACTTGAATTTTCATTTAATTTTCTTTTCTTTATTTAGCTTATTTTGTTTGATTGCATTTATTATTTTAATTTTATAAAAATTAAAAAAGTGCTTTTTTTATTTAATTTTTTTTATATTCATTTATTGTGTTTTTGTAACCAATACTAATTATTTTAATTATACAAAACACTGTGCATACTTTGTTTAATTTTAATTTTAAAATGTGAAAAGTTTTTTTTTTCCATTTTATTTTAGTTATTTAATTTATATAACAAATACAAATATATTATACAAAAACTGTGCATTTTTTTTTTTTTTTTTTTTTTTTTTGAGACGACCAATTTTTAGGTGTCTGAAAACTGGTACTCATCATCTTATTTTAATTGAATTGAATTTGTAATTTAATAACCAACACTACAGCACTTTATTTTATTTTATTTTATTTTATTTTATTTTATTTTCAATACTAGCTATTTTAGTTACAATGCAGACTACTTTAATTTTAATTTAATTTAGTTTTTTTTTATGGTCTTGGTTTATTTTTAATTGTATTGTTTTAGTATTTTGAAAATAACAAAACAATAATTATTTTAGGTATCTAAAAACCAATATGCTTTATATTTTATTTTGTTTCCAATATTAGTTAGTTTTAGTTATCTTAAAACAGTGTAGAAAACTTTTTTATTATTATTGTCTTGGTTTATTTTTAATTGTATTTTCTAAACAATACTGATTAATTTAGGTTTATGAAAACATTGCAGACAACTTTTTTTTTTATTTTATTAAACCAACACTACAACACCAATAAACCAATAAACATAACTTTTTCTTTTCGTTCATTTTATTTATTTTGTGTATATATCTATATATTTTTATCTGTGTTTATATTGTGTATTATGTGTCCTTTTTCTTTTTTCTTTTCTTTTCTTTTCTTTTCTTTTCTTTTCTTTTCTTTTCTCTGTATTTAATTTATTTTGTTTACTTTTATTTATTCAATTCTTATTTGGTAATTTTATTCTTTTTTTTAATTTAATTTTCTTTTAATATTACAATTTTTATTAGTTTTTAATTTAGTTTTTTTATTAGTGGGACATTTTTGGCACTAAAATACCATATATTAGGATTAAAACATAACCAAACCTCAAAGGAGGAAAAAAATGCAAGTTTTGACCCTTTAAAATATTAAAAACCTAAAAGAGCATTACACAGTTGAAATGGTTTAAACAGTTTAAATGAGAATAAAGTTCAGATTAAAGGTCACAAGACCTGCACAGTGCTTAGGTGTCTGGATCTGGATCTATATTTATGTCTTTTATTAATATTCAAGACCTTTAAGGTGTTTTCCAGTCCTAGTTTCTTTCTAAGCTCGTCTCCATGAACTTCATCTTTTCTGTCATATTTTGTGTTGCAGGTTGCAATCCCGATTGAAGACGTCAACAGGAGTCACCTGCGGTTCACCTTCAAACACAGATCGTCTCAGGACTGTGAGTCGAACACACGTTCACACAGGAGAGCCCTTTTCAGAGCCGTTTAACCCAGCGGTGGTCTGGAAACTCACTCTAGTAAACTTTAAGTGTCGTTGAGGTCGCAGCATGTGTGAGACCGAAACGCTTTTCGCTGGTGCCGCCGTATTTCACACCTCTTTAAATAATATCCAGCGTTCTTTATCTTTGTGTCTCAGTGGGTTATCAAAATAACTTTCACCTATGACAGAGTCATTTGCATCTGAATGAGTTTGCGGTTAGTGAATAGACTGTTAAGTGTGCATTAGTGGTGCTTGGCTTTACTGTTGCTAATGTGGGGTTAGTTATTTGGACACCAGAGTTTTAGACTTTGATGCACAGCTCATTACTTACCATTTGTGCCGCAGACATGGAATTATACCTCAAATCATCCTAAAAACACACAAAAAAAAATTATGAACATATTAGTAACTGCATAGCAGCAGCCTGACAACCACACAGAATTTGATATTTTATTTATTTATGTTTGTTAATATTAGGATTTTTACTAACTTTAGTGGGTTTTTGGCACTAAAAATACCATATATTAACATTTTTTACCATTATATTAGCATTAAAACATAATCAAACCTCATGCAAAGCAAAAAAATGCATGGTTTGAAAAAATATAAAAAACTTCTGAAAAAAATCCACACAAATTTTTCTTTTATTAGTTTTTGTTTTTGTCTTTTGTTTATTTTTATTTTATTTTTTATTTAATATTTTGTGAACAATAGTATTTTTTTTAGGTATCTGAAAACAAATATGCAATTTATTTTTGTTTTGTTTTATTTTAATGTTATTATTATTATTATTATTATTATTATTATTATTATTATTCTTTTTTTTTTTTTTTTTTTTTTTTTTTTAAATCGTTTTTAATATTTTGAAACCAGATTGTATTTTATTTTATAATACAAATTATTTTAGGTATCTGAAAACAATACAGGTAACCTTTATTATTTTTTATTTTTTTTATTATTTTTATTTTTTATTTTTTTTTATTTTGTCTTGGTTTATTTTTAACCTAATTTTGTATCTAATATTTTGTAAATACAAATTTTAGGTATCTGACCAAACCAAATTCCAAATGTTTTATTTTCAGACGTTTTATTTTATATATAATTTAATTTTTCCAATACTAATAATTTTAGGCATTTGAAAACAATACAGAGTTATTTTATTTTATTTTATTTTACAAATTATTTTAGGTACCTGAAAACAATGCAGACAACTTTTTAATTTCATTTAATTTTGTTATTTTAGGTTATTTTAGGTGTTGAAAACAATGCAGACAACTAATTATTTTAGATATCTGAAAATTAATATGCATTTTTAGTTTATTTTATATTTTAATTATAATTAATTTACTTATTTTATACATTTTGTAATCTGATTTTCTTATTTATTAAAATTTTTATAACTAATAATTATTTTAGATATCTGAAAATTTTAATCGGTGAATATTCTACTTTTGTAAGACTAGTATTACACATAATCATTTATCTAACCCATTACACTGGCAGTACAAACTCATTCAAGGCTTATTTAATGTGCAACATGCCAGTACCCAAGCGACCACCCAGAATTCCCTAGCAACCACACAGCAGCTCATTGTAATATTGTGAATACCTTAACCACATGAAATGCCATTACAGAACTCCTGAGCATCGCGTCGAGCTTAGCACAAAAATACGCCACTCAAAATCTCTTCAGAAATGTATAACTCAACTTTATTTCACAGTTCTCAAGTTGTTCTCTAGCTGTTTGTTTGTATGTTTTACTGAGAGGGAGTTTCTGAGCATATTTGTGAAGTCTGAGAGGTTGTTTATGGGCCAAGAGGCGTCTGGCGTTGGGCTGCGGTCATCACACTTAGCCGCACCGCTCCATCTGCTCACCACATGTTGCCTTGGCAGCGCCAGGATGAGAGGGGTGGGGTCTCGTTGTCGGGCACTGGTTGCCAGGCGGTGGTTGCCAGGCGCTGGGCGGAAGATGTAAAACAAATCATTTAGCGCAAGCAGGCGATCTGGAGCAAATAAACTTTTTGTCTGCTGATCTGAGAATAAACGCTATGGCAGTATCAAAGTGTCACACTCCGATTGCTGATCTCAGCACAGTTGTCGTCTGGAAGTGCTGAAGTGCCACATTTTTAAATATGTTGTCATTCTGAAGTTTATTTTTATGGCTGATGTAGACTCAGCTAGTGTTAGTTTTGGGTCAGTAAGATTTGTTTTTTTTTAGTAGTGAAGGAATATATAATATTACAAAATATAAATGTTGTTCTTTTACATTTTAAATTCATTAAAAAAAACCTTTCTGAAGGATCATGTGACACTGAAGACTGGAGTAATGATGCTGAAAATTTAGCTTTGCATCATAGGAATAAATAACATTTTACAATATATTAACATAGAAAACAGTTGTTTTAAATTGTAAAAATGTTTTAATGAATAAATGCAGCCTTGGTCAGCGTTAGAGGTTTCTTTCAGAAACATTAAAAAACCCTACTGACCCCAAACTTATCACATGTGAAGTTGTCAAATAAATTTGTTTGATGAAAGGAAATAAATGTACAATTTAGAGATCTCCATTTTCATCTGACCTTCAAAATGCTGACATTTAAGTTCAGGTTAATGTCAGATTTTGTTCTTTCAAATTTATTTCACTTCAAATGTGGTCACCGAATAAAATAAAATAAATGGGGAAAATTTAATAAACTATTAATAAATAAATTGTATGGTTTTTGGAAAAACTACAAATAATTAATAAATAATCTAACATAACAAAATAAAATAATTAATAAAATAATTAAATAATTATAATAAAAAAAGCTAAATATGCAGACTGTTTTTTAATTAATATTGGTTCTAAAATTAAATTAAATGAAGTGAAATGATAAGGTAAACCAATAAAAATACATAAAAATTAGAATGAATGAATGAAAAATACATAAATTGTTTTTTTTTGTAAGAACCTCAAATAATTGGTGTTTAAAGTAAAGTAAAAAATAAATAAATAAATAAATAAATAAATAAATAAATTATTAATAATAAAATAGAATGTTAGGGGTATTGGTTTTTGTAAAAACACCAAATAATTAATTACAAAATTAAAATGGCTAAATAAAATAATTAATAAAATAAAATAAAATTAAATAAAATAATACAATAAAATAAAATTTTACATTTGCATACTGGTGTTCAGTTACATAAAATAATTAGTATTGGTTATAAAATAAAATAACATGATAAAAGTAAACTAATAAAAAATTTGAATGAATGAAAAATAAATAAATGAATAGAATGTTATGAGTATTGTTTTTTGTAAAACCCCCAAATAATTAATTACAAATTTAAAATCACTATATAAAATACTTAATAAAATAAAATGAAATCAAATAATTAATACAATAAAATATGTAAAATATGCATAGTGATTTTCAGATACTTAAAATTATTTGTATTAGTTATAGAAATGAAATGGTAAAAGTAAACGCAAACATAAAAAATACAAATAAATAGAATGTTATGAGTATTGGTTTTTGTAAAAAATTCTAATCAAATAAAAAAAAAATAATAATAATTTAAAATACAGTTTTTAAATGAGTTGTATTTAGAATTTTTATTTGCTGGCATTTGTTTGAGATTCGATTCAGATCAGATATGATTTGTGTTCATATTTAGTCCAGTTCAAAGGGCTTTTCATAGTCATTTGTGTTTTAAAACCCTGACATTGTGTTCAGGTTAAGGTCTGTTCAGTTTGTAGGGATTTCCTAGGGCCCTTTCCTAGAGCTTTAAAACACCAGCAATAAAATCTGTTTTCTTGTGCTGATTGATGCTGACAGGCAGTCAAATGTCAGGGAGAATCAGTTGTGGGGATCTTCATCCCTGTCGTAGCGCACATGTCTGCCTGTCTGTCTTTCCCTTACGGATTCAATTCTGAATGTAAAAAGCAGACCAGTAAACATCTCCTCCTGACTGAGTCTTCCATCATGTTCTCTTTGTCCTGGTACCGCAGTGAGGATGATAATGACCTCTCTGACTCTCTGTCAGCAGGTTCTACATTGGCTCTGATGTAGAGGATTGTGAGTTCAGAGGTTCAAGTGTTTGTGTGGGTCTCCATCGGCTGATGTTGATGTTCCCAGTTGGGATGAAGTTCCTCAGGGATGATTTTTTTTTATGTCACATTCAGAGAGATGCTGCTGTGGCTCTTGATGAAGCACATGGCTCTCAGAGATGCTGTCTGACTGAAATATGACAGAGATGGTTAGAGATGCTCTGATTGAGACCAGTGTGATTGTATTTGATACAACTGTTAATGTTATGAAAAGAGGGAAAGTAGAAAGCCAAAGCAAGCAGATTCAAATTTAAGTGACATTATACTGAACTGAGGGCCGGAAGAGGATTATGAAACAGCGAAGATTTGAAGACTCACAAACAACGTTATTGTATACAATTATTTTAAATATCTAAAAGTATGTATGTTAATATATTTATGTATATTTTTGTAAAATATTTACTTTTTTGTAATATATATTATCTATCAAAATATACAAAAGTATTTAAATTTGTACAATATATTTATTTTAAACTATTTTTTTTTATTTATATAGTTGTTTAATTTATATTTAAAATGTAATATATTTCAATATCTTAGAATAAAATAAGTGTATGTACACTATATATTTACATATGTTTTTCCTAAAATATTTTATCTAATTTTTAAAGCAAACAAACATGTTATAAATTATAATAAATTGCATAATATATTAATTTATAAGCTATATTTTAATTAAATTATTTATAGAATTATTTAATTGTTTATAAAATGTGCCATTATCCTGGAATTAAGTGTTTTTTTATAAATCAAGTATTACCTGTTTACTTTAAAGTTGAAATAATTTCTAAAAATGTAAATATTTTCTGAAATATATTATTTATAAATATATATTCAGTGTACGTTAATTTTAAGGGTTAGATATTTAAATGCATTACATTTTATATATAATTATATAAATAGTTGTTATAGTTTCATTGAAATAAATATATACTGTGTACTTTTATACTTTTGTAAAATTTGTAATGTAGATAATATATATGTGTGTGTGTATGTGTGTGTGTGTGTGTGTGTATATATATATATATATATATATATATATATATATATATATATATATATATATATATATATATATATTTTTTTTTTTTCAATTGTTAAATTAAAATAAGTATATTATATGCTGTATACTTTTATACTTATAAATATATAAATATTATATAAATATATAAAAATATAAATATTTAGCTAAAAAAAAATATACACACATATATAACTATATATAATTAAAATAAGTTACAAAATATTGTTTACTGTATACTTTTATACTTAGTGCATGTAAAGAACAAAAGGTAGTAGTTTAGAGGTCAACTATTAAAAAAAATACAAATAAATATTCAATATTCTTTCTCAACAGGCAAGGATAAATCGGAGAAGAACTTTGCTCTATCGTTTGTGAAGCTGATGAGGTACGACGGCACGACGCTGAGGGATGGAGAACACGATCTCATCGTCTATAAGGTGAAACCAACAGAGTCGCACAGAGAGATGTGAGCTGTATACTGATGCTGCTTGACCTCGTTTGTCTCGTTTAACCTTTGACCCCACATCACAATGTAATCATTATGCAATTAAGCTTTGTTCGTGTATTCAATCTCTTCATATCTACATATTAAAGAGCTTCATTAATGCGGAACGTCGCCTGGTCAAATCCTTTTTGTGCTATGCAAATTAACCCTCGTACAAACTCATCTCATGTTGGTTTTGGTGCTTTTGCAAAATTAGCTCTGGAAAAAAGGAAATGATTTAAGAAATGCAACATTTAAATAAAATTGAAATTTGAATCACTGAATGTATTTCTCATGCGTGTCCGTTTGTAGGCCGAAGCCAAGAAACTGGAGGACTCCACCATGTACCTGAGCTTGGCCTCCACCAAACCAGAGATGGAGGAAAGAAATCCGTCATCCGGGAAGAACACGCAGAATCTTGGCAGCTTCTCCATCAGCAAAGACTCGTTTCAGATCTCAACGCTTGTTTGCTCCACCAAACTCACGCAGAACGGTGAGAGTCGTTGACTTGCTTCATTACCCAATCCCATTCCCTTTCCCTTCGCTTTCGCCACATCATTTCCTCTCGTTTCTGTTCTTCTATCAAAGAGGCCACGGATAGAATAAATAGAGCTGACAAGTCCGTGTTTGCAACTAGTTTACTGCATTATTGTGACACATCAGACTGGAACTGCATTTCAGAAGTGATTTTGAAAAGTAGTTTCTGTAATGCCAACCAGTGCTATTTTAGTATCACTGGGATACTAATAGTTTTCATTATAATTTTTCAAATTAGTTATATATAACATTTTATTTTGTCTAATTTTGATTAGTTTGTATTCCTTTTTATTATAATTTTATATTTTTAATTATTAAAAATGTAGGTTATTTTAAATGTTAAACTAGCTGCAATGAATATTTTCAGTTAACATTCATTTTATTCAAGTAACAATTTGTATTTGTTTTATTAATTTAAAAAAAAATAGAATATATAGTAGAAATATTGCGTTGGCAACTTGCTGAAATGTTTACTTTTTTATTTGGTGTTTTTTTTCAGTTAACATTTCAAGTGACAGTATTTTTTTTTCTTAATGGTTTTAGTTTTTGTAAAGTAGTAGTTTGTTTTATTTTTGGTTTACCAAATGTTTTGATAAAAATGACAAGAAACTTATTTTCATTTGTAATAACAAGCATCAGAAACATCTAGTATATATGTATTTATTTTAAATATCTATATAGTTTTTGATCATTTCAGTTTTAACTGTATAAAATAATCAATAAAATAAGTTACTTTTTTTTTTATTTGATTTTATATAAGTTAATGTTAATTTTATTTCAGGTGAATTTTTTGCCAAACTAGTAATTGACTAGTATTTTTTCTTAATGTTTTCATAATGATTACCAAAACACATGATTTTTTAAAATTTGAAATATGATTGAATAACCAGCAATGTCTGGTAATGTATCTTTTTTTTATTCATTTTAAGTAATTTTTTATAATTTTTAAAAATAAAAATGTATTATGTTATCCAGTTAAACTACATAAAAATGAGAAATATTGGTAATATTTTGACTTAACATTTCAAGTAACACATATTTTTTTTTTGTACATGGTTTTAGTTTTAGTAAACTTTTAGTTTTGGTAAACAAAGCAATTGGGTACATTTTGATAGAAACTACAAAAATAGTATTTTCGTAAATAATAATTACATTTTAATAATATTTACATTTTTATAAATTTTTATTTGTAATATGCATCAGAAATATCTAGTATGTATTTATTTATTTATTTAAAATGTCTATTTCAGTTTTAACTATTATTTTTAATGACAAATTATTTTATTTTATTTTATTTTATTATTATTTTTTTTTTATTAATTTTAAACATGAAATTATTTCATTTCATAAAGTTAAACTTTTTTTTTTTTATTTGGTATTTTTTTCAGTTAACTTTTGAAGTGACAAATTATATATTTTTAAAATGGTTTTAGTAAACTAGTAGTTGTATTTTTTGGTAAACAAAACAGTTAAATACATTTTGATAAAAATATTTTAATTTGGACTAACAAGCATCAGGACTGAACTACTGGAAATGTCTAGTAAGCAAGTAAATAGTCAGTTTTGATTTGACATTATCTCTGTTGTGTCTGGTTTGGCAGCTGTGAGAAAGTGCAGATGCGGGAAGATCATTACAGTCGGATCACATACAGGATGCAGTGAAGTCCACCGCAGTCCTGACGCAATCTCTCCTTTACTCCCTCCTCTCCTCTTTAAGCATGTGTGTGTTGCTCTATGAATCTTACAGAAACTGCTTACCCATCAGCCTTTGGTCATGGTTTAGCGGCAGGCGTGAGTATGTATATCGGACAGCTTCATGACCGGAGAGTCCTGAGCTCGTAAATCTGAGGATAGGGTTTAAAAAACTCAGAACGAGAGTCAGAGATGTAGATCGCTGGGAGAAAGTGCAATCATCCAAGCGCAGGACGATGAAAATATATGATAACAAATAAAACACAGAAATGAACCAGTGTTTCTTTTATCGATTAGTCCACAGCGCCATAGAAAACAAAATTGCATTGCATCTGAGTCGTGAGCTTGCAGAGTAAATGGATTGTAATAAACCAGCTGGTTACCATGCAAAGGCAATAAATGGACACCTTTTTTTTTTTTTTTTTTTTTTTTATTTACTTGTCTTCTAGTGTCTAATGATTTATATGAATCGTTTATAACAAATCTTTCAGAAAGACTCACAGGTTTTGAATCAGTCTGATGAATGGTGACTAAATGAACTTGGTCATTTAGTGTCACATGACTCTCTTTAGACATTTTTGAGAATTTTTCAGAATGATTCATTGGTTTTAAATCAGTATGACGAATAATTTTAGCTTTTTTTTAATGAATCTTTTAGAGATACTCAGATTTTGAATCTATGACGAGTGGTTGCTGAATTAATGAATGTTTCAGAATGATTCATTGGGTTTGAATCAGACTGACAAATGGTTACTGAATTAACATTGTTTTCTAGTGTCAAATTATTCATTTGAGCTGTTTAAGGAATCTTTCAGGAAGACTCAACGGTTTTGAATCTGTCTGATGAATGGCTGCTGATTTAACATTGGCTTCTAGTGTCAAATGATTCATTTGAGCTGTTTAGAATGAAACTCTAGTCTCTAGTTTTGAATCAGTCTGACAAATGGTTACTGAATTAACTTTGTCTTCTAGTGTCAAATGATTCATTTGAGTCGTTTATAACAAATCTTTCAGAAAGACTTACAGGTTTTGAATCAGTATGACGAACCGCTACTGATTTTACATTGTCTTTTAGTGTCAAATTATTCATTTGAGCTGTTTTTTTTTTTTTGAAGGAATCTTTCAGAAAGACTCAACGGTTTTGAATGTGTGATGAATGACTACTAAATTAACTTGGTCTTATAGTGTGAAATGATTATTTTGAGCTATTTTTGAATTTTTTCAGAATGGTTTATTGGTTTTGAATCAGTATGACGAATGGTTACTGAATTAACATTGTCTTCTAGTGTCAAATGATTAATTTGAGCTGTTTTTAATGAATCTTTCAGAAAGATTTTGGTTTTGAATCCATCTGACAAATGGTGACTGATTTAACAGTGTCTTCTAGTCATTTGAGCTTTTTTTAAACAATCGTTTAGAAAGAAACTTTAGTTTTGAATCAGTCTGACATGGTTACTGAACTAACTTTTTCTAGTGTCAAATGATTCATTTGAGCTGTTTTTTTTTTTAAGGAGTCTTTCATAAAGACTCACGATTTTGAATTTGTCTGATGAATGGCTACTGAATTAACTTGGTCTTCTTGTGTGAAATGATTATTTTTGAGCTATTTTTGAAGAATCTTTCAGAATGATTTATTGGTTTTGAGTCAGTATGACATGGTTACTGAATTAACTTTATTTTAGTGTCAAATGATTCATTTGAGCTGTTTAAGGAATCTTTCAGGAAGACTCAACGGTGTTGAATGATTCATTTGAGTTTTTTTTTTTTTTTTTTAAGGAATCTTTCTCAACGGTTTTGAATCTTTTTGATGAATGGCCACTGAATTAACTTGGTCTTCTAGTGTCAAATGATTAATTTGAACAGTTGTGTTTTTTTTTTTTCCAAGAATCTTTCAGAAAAACTGAAACCATCTGACAAATGGTGATTGATTTAACATTGTCTTCTAGCGTCAGATGATTAATTTTTTTAATGAATCTTTCAGAAAGACTAGTGTCAAATTATTAATTTTAGCCATTTTTAATGAAACTTTCCGAAAGACTCTGGTTTTGAATCTGTCTGATAAATGGCGATGATTTAACATTGTCTTCTAGTGTCAAATGATTCATTTGAGCTGTTTAAGAATGTTTCAGAAATACTCATGGGTTTTGAATTATTTTGACAAATGGTTACTGAATTAACTTTCTAATCTTCTAGTGCCAAATTATTCAGTTGAATCATTTTTTAGAATTCAATGTTTTGAATAAGTCTGATGAAGTTTACTAAATTAACATTTTTCTAGTGTTAAATAATTATTTTGAGTCATTTTTAAATTGATCTTATGGAAATACTCACAGTTTTGAATCAGTTAAAAAACATAATTCATTTTTTTTTTTAAATAAATACAAATAAGTGTGCCAGTCTGCTCATATACAGGTCCTTCTCAAAAAATTAGCATATTGTGATAAAGTTCATTATTTTCTGTAATGTACTGATAAACATTAGACTTTCATATATTTTAGATTCATTACACACAACTCGAAGTAGTTCAAGCCTTTTATTGTTTTAATATTGATGATTTTGGCATACAGCTCATGAAAACCCAAAATTCCTATCTCAAAAAATTAGCATATTTCATCCGACCAATAAAAGAAAAGTGTTTTTAATACAAAAAAAGTCAGCCTTCAAATAATTCTGTTCAGTTATGCACTCAATACTTGGTCGGGAATCCTTTTGCAGAAATGACTGCTTCAATGCGGCGTGGCATGGAGGCAATCAGCCTGTGGCACTGCTGAGGTGTTATGGAGGCCCAGGATGCTTCGATAGCGGCCTTAAGCTCATCCAGAGTGTTGGGTCTTGCGTCTCTCAACTTTCTCTTCACAATATCCCACAGATTCTCTATGGGGTTCAGGTCAGGAGAGTTGGCAGGCCAATTGAGCACAGTAATACCATGGTCAGTAAACCATTTACCAGTGGTTTTGGCACTGTGAGCAGGTGCCAGGTCGTGCTGAAAAATGAAATCTTCATCTCCATAAAGCTTTTCAGCAGATGGAAGCATGAAGTGCTCCAAAATCTCCTGATAGCTAGCTGCATTGACCCTGCCCTTGATAAAACACAGTGGACCAACACCAGCAGCTGACATGGCACCCCAGACCATCACTGACTGTGGGTACTTGACACTGGACTTCAGGCATTTTGGCATTTCCCTCTCCCCAGTCTTCCTCCAGACTCTGGCACCTTGATTTCCGAATGACATGCAAAATTTGCTTTCATCCGAAAAAAGTACTTTGGACCACTGAGCAACAGTCCAGTGCTGCTTCTCTGTAGCCCAGGTCAGGCGCTTCTGCCGCTGTTTCTGGTTCAAAAGTGGCTTGACCTGGGGAATGCGGCACCTGTAGCCCATTTCCTGCACACGCCTGTACACGGTGGCTCTGGATGTTTCTACTCCAGACTCAGTCCACTGCTTCCGCAGGTCCCCCAAGGTCTGGAATCGGTCCTTCTCCACAATCTTCCTCAGGGTCCGGTCACCTCTTCTCGTTGTGCAGCGTTTTCTGCCACACTTTTTCCTTCCCACAGACCTCTTGCTTGAGGGTGTCAATGATGGCCTTCTGGACAGCAGTCAGGTCGGCAGTCTTACCCATGACTGCGGTTTTGAGTAATGAACCAGGCTGGGAGTTTTTAAAAGCCTCAGGAATCTTTTGCAGGTGTTCAGAGTTAATTAGTTGATTCAGATGATTAGGTTAATAGCTCGTTTAGAGAACCTTTTCATGATATGCTAATTTTTTGAGATAGGAATTTTGGGTTTTCATGAGCTGTATGCCAAAATCATCAATATTAAAACAATAAAAGGCTTGAACTACTTTGAGTTGTGTGTAATGAATCTAAAATATATGAAAGTCTAATGTTTATCAGTACATTACAGAAAATAATGAACTTTATCACAATATGCTAATTTTTTGAGAAGGACCTGTAGACATGTTGTAAATGTCTCTTGAGTCAGATTCATGTGTGTGTCTGTGTGCATCAGATGAGCAGAATGCAGAGCAGTCTTGTGTTAGTGATGCTGGGATGAAGATGGAGATGCATGAAGTCAGATCAGAGAGCGTGCTGGCCCTGCCACCGCAATGATGAAGACAAAATAGCCTTGGTTGGCAGTTAGCATTTGTGCTTTAGACCAGAACCGGTATGAGGAGGAGACGGACCACTGGCTAAAAAACGAATGAGGGACAGGCAGCGTTCGTTATGAATGGAAGTCATGACTTTCAGAATAAATGCTTAAGTAAAATTTAAATCCAAAATGGTCGCAGAGTGAACTTATTAACCAGACGTCCTCATTTGATGTCCTGTCTATGACTGGAACTGTCCTCATTTTAAAACATCTAGTAAATAAGCCAGTGTTATTTAGATAATTTATAGCTGAATTAAAAAAATATTTAATTTTATTTCAAGTAACATTCATTGATTCATTCAAATGGTTTAAGTTCTGCTTAATTGTAAAAACCCTAAAATACAACCAGGGATGCAGACTTTATATAGATGAAGAAAGATGAGCCTAAAATTTGCGAAATAATGTCTTTTTAACATTTGAATAGATAAAAAGTTGTACTTATGGTATGCAGTATATTTACAATGTATTTTGTGAAAATTAAAATAGTATATACAAATAGAAAATATGTCTAAACTTTATTTACACAGGTTACACAGATTTATTTATCATGCTCTGATAAGGGTTATTATAGTTAACTAAAATGAAAACTGTAAAAAAAGTTAATTGAATAAATGGAGAAAAAAAATGTTAACATTTGCAACTTTTCTGTTTTATAACTTGATGTACTGAAATACCTAAAACCAAAACTAAAGACAAATAAATAAATAAATAAATAATGTTTTTTATTATTATTATTTAATAATATTAAACATTAATATTTAATATCTGTTAATAATTAATATTTAGTTTTTTTTAATAGATAATATTTACTATTTTTCAAAGTGTGAATTTTATCACCAGTTAGGGTCAGTTTGACACAAACACAATTTGTAATAATAATAATAATAATAATAATAATAATAATAATAATAATAATAATAATAATAATAATAATATACAGAACCTTCAAAAACCCAAACAAAAATAAAATAATGCATTAAAAAAAAAAAATAATAAAATAAAAAATATATATATATATAAATATAACATCATAAAATCTCAAAAAAAAAAAATATATATATAAAATAAGGAATTAAAATATCAATTTATGGAAATAAAATAAAATATGAAAGTAAAATATAAAAAGATAGAAATAAAATAAATAAAATAAAATATGGAAAAATCTTACAATAAAATGTATTTAAAAAAAAAAGCATCGTTGCATGATTTACTTTTAATTCATGCATGATTTTTCATTTTAAAATTCATAGATAAGTGAGTTTTAAAAGATATTTCAACCAATGAAATAGAAAATAGGCTAAATTTCAGAAATCTGGTCACATTCTTAAGTTCAAACCTGACTTGCGGTGTGTCCCATTCCCACTCTCTTCTCATCCTCTCTCTATAAAAAAAAAAATAGTGAGAAATAACGGCAATATCATTAAACTTCACAACAGTTGCTGATCTTTGATGTAAATCAGCTTGTGCTTCAGAAACACTTCGAGACACTCCAAACTGGAGCTCGCAAACACTTCACTCCCATCAGAATGCCAAGATGTTTTCTGCTCTAATTTCAGATCTCCCCTGCCACACGCATTCGTGAGCGGCGTCGAACGTCGATAGGCCATCTTTATCCCCGCCGGACGACAGCGTAATTCCTCTCACACAGCGTGTTACGAGGCCGGACGTGCTTGCGAATTGATTACAGAGGTGCTAACGACCTGCGCGACTATTAGCGTTTGGTTTTACGCGACCCTTGAGCCACAGGGGCAATTCAGACGGCGCTTTAATGAAGACCTTTGTAAGAAATCCTCCAAAAATCACCGTTCGGCAGGTAGCAGATGCGATAATGAGGTCGCTGAGGATTCCTCAGGCTGTGGCATTAGCATATAAACACGGGTTTTTATTGTCGTGCAAGCCGTTGTTTCCCCTGCGAGGCCTTGTCCGTCAATGCCAGTGTGTTTTCAGTCACCGAAGTAAAATATAGGCTCTTTATCGCACGCGCATTAGCATATTGAGCCGTGGATCCCCGCTACGCAGACTATTTCTGCTTTCTGTGTCAGGTTGAAATCAATGCGACATGCAGGAGCTCTGTTTGTGACTCAGGTTTGTTTAGATATTTTATTTTTGCAAGCGTCTCTCATCCAATAGGAGCGAGGGATGAGTGGTTTTTAATAAAGAATGACAGCGCCACTCCTCTCTCTCGTGGCCTGACAGCTCTTTCTGTCTGTCTGACGTTGTTTTTATTAAACCCACAGACTGGGGTTGTAAATGTTGGGATCTTTAACTCTGGATCGTCTCTCCCACACAGCTATACTTCCTGCTGATGTGATGTTGATGATATGAGAAACTGCCTCCACTCCTTTTCCGCTCACATCCTCTGTCTTAGTTGTTTAGTATTTAGTGCTCTGGAATGCTTGATTCTGACTGGTCATTCATTCTAAAATGTATCAATTTTATAAAATATACTATCCTAATATCATTTAATATTTATTAAGAATGTGTAGTAGTAGTAGTAGTAGTAGTAGTAATAATAATAATAATAATAATAATAATAATAATAATAATAAATAATAAATAATAATATATTTTTAATTTTAGTTTTTCCTTTTGCTATATATATATATATATATATATATATATATATATATATATATATATATATATATATATATATATAATTTTTTTTTTTCCAGATTTTATTTTATTTCTACCTTTTTTATTTTAATTCCAAATGTTATTTTATTTCCATGAATTATTTCCATGTCATTTAAATTCCTTTTGTAATTTATTTTAATTCCTATTAATGTATTTTATTTTTATTACTTTATATTTTTATATTATGTATATTATATATAATGGATAAAATAGATAAAATATATAAGGTTGATCCATTTTAGAAAACCGTGGAGAAATGTAATTTATATATTTATATTTAACATTATAATTATAATAATGCAATACTAATTACATTATAATAATAACTTCTAAAATAAGAATAAAAATATCTAAAATAAACAGAATAAAAAAAAAACATAAAATAAGGAATTGAAATAATATTGAAATAATTTATGCAAATAAAATAAAATATGAAAGTAAAATATAAAATGTAGAAATAAAATAAATTCTGGAAAAAAATTGAATATATAAAAAAGTATACAAAATAAAATGTATTATTATTATATTATTATTATTATTATTATTATTATTATTATTATTATATAGAGAAATTAAAATATTTATTATTTTACATTTATACACCCACAATAACAATAATATAAAAATAAGTAGTAACACAAATATACAAATATAACAAACAAAACAAAAAATAAATGGAATTGAAATTAAAATATGGAAATACAATTTATGAAAATAAAATATAATATAAATATAAAATGTATAAGAATGTATGGCAATAAAATACAAAAATGCCAAAAGTAACAAAAATAAAATTAAAATATAAAAAAAAAAACAACAAAAAAAAAAACGATCAAAGCTGACTATATATATATATATATATATATATATATATATATATATGTGTGTGTGTATATATATATATATATATATATATATATATATATATATATATATATATATATATGTGTGTGTGTATATATATATATATATATATATATATATATATATATATATATATATATATATATATATATATATATATATATATATATATAAATAAAATTTAAGGGGAAAAAATGGAAATATAAAATAAGGAATTAATATTAAATATAAAGTTATGAATTAAAATATGGAAATAAGAAATAAAAAATGTTGAGAAATATTTTACGTTTATATACCAACAATATAAGCACAAGTTTAGTTTTAATTTGAAATATGAAGTCTACTCAGACTAAGGTTTCTGTCAGTTTCTCTTCAAAAAACAGCCCTGGAAAAACTGTGCTTCAGCAAATTGTCATTTCACTGCAGCTTGTTTTCAAAGTGATTGCTGGAATGCCTCGTTTGAGGTTAAAAAGTCACTCGCTCCTGTTGCCATGACGATCACTATGGGAGCCGTTGAGAGTCCTCAAGGGAACCTGCTGAACTGTAAAACTCGCCGTATCCTACAGGCCACACCAGTGTTTCCCAGAGATACCCACTTTAACGCACTGATTCACCCAATAACACAGTCGAGAAATTAGTAGTGATTGACCAATATTGATTTTTTTTTTTTTTTAAGAATGGATACCGATTATTTGCATGTTTATGTAATCCAATATTTATTTACTGTTATAAAGTAAATAAATGACTGAGTGAAGCAAATCCATACTTCATTTTGTTTTTTCCTCCTTTCAGTCATCATCAAAAAAAAAAAGAGTATTGAAAATTAGCACTGTTAAAGTTAACCTTCATATTGCAGCAGTAAAAACATGTTATTATAAAAAAAGCATCAGCAGCAACCCTAATATCAAATGTTTAAGCAAAATAAATGTAGAATGTCTAATGTTTTCTTATTGAGAAAATGAATAAAGGACAGAAGTCATAGCTTTTTAAGCTACAGTTTTAGTAGATTTAAAAGTTGTTTAATAGGCTAAAGAGTGAAGAATAATTCACTGGATAATGTTAATTCTCTGAATATATATTCTCTGGATAAACATTGTATTTTACTGCATTTCTCAACTCGTAGTTAAATTAGAATTAGTTGCTCATGGAAATAATAAATAATTAATTTCCATAGAGTTGCATTTATTTAGATGTGTATTAGTGAAATAATGCTTATATAGTAAATGTTAATATAATTTGTGACCATAGACCACAAAACCAGTCCTAAGTGTCGATTTTTTGAAATTGAAGTTTATACATCATCTGAAAGCTGAATAAATAAGCTTTTCATTAATGTATGGATATGTTGGGATAAGACAATATTTGGTCGAGATAAAACCATTTGAAAATCTGGAATCTGAGGGTGCAAAAAAAAAAAAAGTTTGAAAATTGCCTTTAAAGTTGTCCAAATGAAGACGAGGTTTTGTAAGGTTTGACCGGTTTGACCGGTCAGATAGAGCTCATGTTATTCATATGTCTGTATATAATGAAAGTTTCATGTCCAGGTTGAAGAGGTGAATGTGCTAATGTGTTTTTTCTCTGCTCTTCTGTAGTTGATCTCTTGGGGTTGCTGAAGTGGAGATCCAACACTAGTTTGCTCCAGCAGAACCTCCGTCACCTGATGAAAGTGGAGGGAGGCGAGGTGGTCAAGGTACGTGCGAATCGTCTGACGGAAACACAAACTCACAGCTGTCATTCAGAGCTCTGTTTGGATTCGTGCTGCTAATGTAAACGTTTGAAGTTGGTGTGGAGACTTTGATTTATGATATGAAATTGTGAATGAACTCTCTGCTGCACTTCAAAAGCTTTTTGCTTATTAGTTTTTTGGAAGGCAACAGCAAAAACATGCTGAGATATTTTTAGAAATTGCCTTTCTATAAGTGTTTTCTGTATGGTGTGTGGTTGGAGCTGTGCAATTATAAATATGCTCAAAATAAGTTTTCGTCATATCCAGCTTGAAATAAGCTTTGCTGTTTCAACACTCAGGAAATGTTTAAATGGCATTCTCCAGGCATAATAAAATATATGAAATAAAATAAAAGGAATTAAAATAAAATATAAAATAAGGAATTGAAATAATATGGAAATGAAATCTATAGAAATAGAATAAAATATAAAATATGAAAATAAAATAAAACATAGAAATATCAAAAAAAAAAAATTGTAATAAAATATTAAATATAAAATTAAAATAAATGTAAAATGTGGAAATAAAATAAAAAAATATTAAAAAATAAGGAATTAAAATAGTATGGAGTATGTATTTATAATAAAATTTATAAAAATACAATAAAATATAAAATGTGGAAAATTACATAAAATAATGTAAAGTATAACAAATATTGGGGAAAAAATAAAATATACAACAATGAAAATGTGAAAATAAAATAAAATATGTAAATAAAATGATATAAAATGTGGAAATAAAAAAAATATATAAAAAAATAAATTAAAGAAAAAGAAAAATAAATTAAGTTATGAAAGTAAAATTTATAATAAATTTATAAAAATACAATAAAATATAAAATGTGGAAATTAAAATTATAATGGAAAAAATACATAATGTAAAATATAAAAATATTGGGGGAAAAATAAAATCTACAACAATGAATTAAAATAAAATATGGAAAAAAATGTATAGAAATAAAATAAAATCTAAAATAAATAAATAAAATAAAGTATAAAAATAAATAAAATAAAAATATATAAAAATATAAAGTATAATTAAAAAAAATAAAATTAAAGGAATTAAAATAAAATATAAAGTAATGAATTAAAAGAATATGGAAATAAAATTTATGGAAATAAAATATGAAAAAAAACAAAAAAAACAAACATATAAAACATAAAAATATGAAGTGTAAAAAAATAAATAAATAAATGAAATAAGTTGCACGATTTGAGCAAATACATCATATAGACTCTTTCTTTTTTCCTATTATTTGGTCATAAAAAGTCAAGAATCAACTAATGTTATTAATGCCTGGAAAAGCAAATAAAATGAATTCCATGTAAAAAAAAAAATTATTTAAAATAAAATTAGTTGAAGTAAATCAACTCCAGTGAATCAACCTAGTTACTGAATTACAGAATTGAGTAATTAAGTTGTAATAAATAGCCTAATCAGTAAGTGGAATTGGAATCTCAGTCATTAAATATCGGGTGATTTCTGTCGGGTTTAGAGTGTCGTATTTCAATGCAGCATATGATTCAAAAGCCCCTCTGAGAAGAGGCCGAGCTCTGTTGATTTTGACTTTTCCCTCACGGATCATGTGTTTGAATGCCAGTTTGCTCCTGAAGGCGCTGTGTCTCATGGAGTGACTTCTCTGGCCGTGTTTGAAGGCAAACACACTGGAGCTGTCAGTGCTGAGAGAAAGAAAGATGGAGGCAGAGACGCTGTGTGCTGTAAATGTCCTCTCTCTAAGAGATTTTGCAGCCTTTCTGCCATGTCTCTGCCACATCAATATACCAGAACCATAGTGGCAGGTGTTTCAAACCACAGTTGAAGACGTTCACCTCTTTACTGCTTAATGCATGTAGCAAAAGTCTTGCAGACCCCGTTTTAAGTTGACCTTGTTAAACTTGGTACAAGTTTTTTTTTTTTTTTTGTGAATATACAATTGTCCATTAATTTCAAAATATAATATAATTATTTTACATACCAGTTTCTAGAAAGTGTTATCAAGTACTTTGAGGTTTATAAATAAGATTGTTCACACATTGATCTATTTATCTAATATATGCACAAGCTGTGTACAATTTATAATAAAATAAAATTTACAAAATAATTAATTTACTTAAAATAAAATGTAAAATTAATAAAATGAAAAATAAAATGTAAAAAAAAAAATATATATATGAAAAAGTTAAATAAAAAATGAAATTAGAAATGAAATTTCCTAATTAATATATTTTTGAGTAATTATTTTAGTTATTTTTTTATTTATAATAAATATGTAATATATGCACGCAGTATAGTTTTTTTTTCATAAAATCTACTTTTAATTTGAATGTTTATTTAATATAAAATATAGAATAAAATGTTAAATAAAAATGAAAGAAAATGGATTATAAAAGTCAGCTTTTATATAAAATAGAAAAAATGAAATAAAATCTAAAATTACATTTTTCTATTTTTAACTATATTTTGTGTAATTCTATTCTTTATATTTTATCGTTTAAAAAAATATAAAAATATATAAATATATATATATATATATATATATATATATATATATATATATATATATATATATATATATATATATATATATATATATAAAATTACTGTATGCACAAACTCACTGTATAGAATTTATAATAAAATAATGTAGCAAAATATTCATTTATTTAAAGGAAAATATAGAATTAATACAATTTAAAATAAAATATACAATAAAAATGAAATCTTAAATAGATTATAAAATAGGTTGGTTTTTATGTACAAAATAAAGTTAAATAAAATAAAAAATGAAAAACAATGTAAAATTTAATTTTCTAATTAGCAATATATTTTAGTGTAATTCAAATTTAATTTGTAATTAAAAATATATCTATGTATCTATCTAATATATGTACACTGTATAAAATTTGTAATAAACACATTTACAAAATTAATTTATTTAAAATAAAATAGAATAAAAAATGTAAATAAAATGTAAAACAAAAAAAATGAATATAAAATAGTCAACTTTTATATAAAATATAAAAAATGAATTCTAATGTAAAAATAAGTTTTCTAATTTTATTTTAAAATTCGATTTCAGTCTATTTTATCTAATCTATCTAATATATGCACACACTGTATAAAATTTCTGATGTGCAAAAATATTCATTTATTAAATAAAATGTAGAATGAATAAAATGTAAAATGTTTAATATGTAAATATTTTTTTAAATAAAATGAAATGTAAAATACAATATAAAATAGTTGAAATATAAAATAACATAAAATAGTATGTTATTACAGTATATAATATGTAAATAAAAAAGAACATTTATATGAAATATAAAAAAAACTCAATTTAAAAAAATATATATATATATAAAATGGAATATAAAACAAGTCAGTTTGTATATAAAATATAAAATAAATGTTAATTAATTATAAAATGTAAGACACAAAGTATGTAATTATGTAATATATAAATGCATAATATAAAAATATAATATAAAAAATTAAAATATTTCAGAAATATTTAAAAGAAATCATTGGAGAAGCCCTGATTTAAATCAACCTATTTACTGGTTGTTTTTCATATAATTAAAACTACATGTTGGAACCATGGTGTTTTTACAGTTTAACAAGTGGTTTTAATTTCGGACAAGGCCCAACCACAGATATATTGTGAAATTTCTTCAACTACATACAAACTAGTCAAATCTTAGGTATGTTTAAACATGAAAGTTATCTTTGGGTGGCCTGAAGGAAGTTGTTAATTCAAACAACTGTTAATATGCAGCACACACACTCACAGGACGACCTACAATTACAGTACACACGTTTTTCTCTCTCTCTCTCACACACACGCACAACGATCACACAGCAGCGAGTTTATTGGCCAGACACGGAGTGAATAATTCAGCGCTCACCACCCAGAGCGACAGACACAGACTTCCCTTAATGTTTCCTGCAGGCGTCCCACTCAACATGATTATGTACTTTCCTCACGCTGTGTACTAAAACAGCGTCCTACCACTGCCAAGTTTGGAATTGGATTTCTGCGGACGGCGCAGACATGCCGCTCGAAAGCCGCGAGGGCCACGTAATAATGCTGCAGGATGGCTTGTGCGTTCCTGATAGGGTTTCTTCAGGAATCCGCCCTATGACATGGATCACTCCCTTCACTAGAAACGATCTGGAGAAAACGTCTGCGCCAGTGATTCAAGGGCAGCGCAACATTTAAAAGAGGCTTTCACGCCCGCTTTATTTATTATCTGCCATTTGAAGGATGAAATCTTTTACCAGAATGTCTAAGGAAGAAGTTGACATGACTTCTGGACGACATTTTTTTTTTAATAATACAGTATAAAAGTAATACTTAAAATAAGAAGACATAAAATGCTTATAGAATTAAAATACGTTAAATGAATGAATGAATGAATGAATGAATGAATAAATGCTTTTTAAAATTTTGATAATATCTGTATGCTGTGCATTTTTAATACTGATGACTAAATAAATATAATGCATGTATATGGTGCATTTTAAAATTTGGATAAATAAAATAAATATAAATATAATGCATTTATTATTTTTTTTACATTCAAATAAAATCCGTATGCTGTGCATTTTTAATTTGGATAAATAAATAAATCAGTGTATTGTGCATTTTTTTTCATTCAGATAAAGTAAATATACATAATGCATTTTTGAAATTCAAATAAATAAGTAAAAAAAATCTGTATGCTGTGCATTTTTAATTTGAATAAATAAATAAATAAATAAATAAAACTATATTGTGCATTTTTTAATTCAGATAAATAAAAATAAATATAATAATGCATTTTTAAAATAATACATGTGCTAATTAAAATGAATAAATAAATGTGTATACTGTGCATTTTTTTAAATTTGGATAAATAATCTGTATACTGGTCTTTTTTTTTATTCAGATAAAAAAAATAATTATAAATATAATGCATTTTTTTAAATTCAAATGAATAAATAAATAATATCTGTATGCTGTGCGTTTTTAATTTGGATGGATAATCTGTATATTGTGCATTTTTTTTTTTTTAATTCAGATAAATATAAATATAATGCATTTTTAAAATGATACATATGCTATGCATTTTTAATTTAATAAATAAATAAATAATGTGTATATTGTGCAATTTTTAATTCAAATAAATATACATATAATGCATCTTTTTTAAGTTCAAATTAATAAATAATGTCTGTATGCTTTAATTTGGATGAATAAATAGAAAATCAGTATATTGTGCATTTTTTTTAAATCCGATAAATAAAATAAATAAATGTAATATTTGTATACTGTGCAATTTTAAATTCAAATTACTTTTATTTTGAATTGTATGTGAGAGGGACAGCCGTGAATATCTTTATAACGTCCTTAACGCTCACGCAAGAATGAGCATAACAAAGTACACATTATACAGTGACTTCTTATGATTCAAATGAATCAAGAGTCAAAAAGACTCTCACACTCAAACTCATGAATTATTGGTGTGAATTATTTGAAGCGGTTGTAGAAAATTATAAAATGTTGTCAAAAAATCACTGCTTTTTATTATATAGAAATATTCCCTAGATTCTTAAAGAATCATTAACAGAATCAAGAGGAATCATGAAACTTAAGTTCAGAATCTGAATCACCTGAATCGCTGAATTCCAATTTGTCTTTCCTAGTGTCAAATATCGACTCGAATCCTTAATTAGTTCACATTTCCATTGCCTGCAGCTCGGTGAACAAACATTGTAGTGAATATTAACTTTGCATTTTCTCTTCTCAGAAAGAATAATTTCCATCATGAATCATCTCCATCCTTTCATTAGAATAATGCTCTCGCTTCCTCCATCGCCTGCTGTTTTTTTATGTTTTTGGATTGCTTTCTGAGTTATGTTTGAGCACCTTTGGCATCTTTAATATGCCGGATCTCATCTCAGAGCGATGACAGATTGATGCCGTTATAGACTTCGACTTTCGTATCTGTTGCGGCTTGTTCTGTCCTGAATATACGCTGCCGCTTGAGTGTCATAAGCACGAGCGTTTATTTATTTCCCCTCAAGGGCACATTCTTCCTCTCCTTGCGGTGACTGTAACCAAAGGCCATGCAGCAGACGAGACAAACACTCGCTTGTCCTCAGGTGGAGCATTTCAGCTCTTAAATGAGTTTTCACACTGCATTTGTAAGTGCAGAAATGCGCAAACAAGCTTATTTTATAAACCTCAAAGTGGCTGTGTGAGTGTTTTTACAGTACATTGTGCTTTAAAACAAGATGCTTGGCAACACTTCCTAGAAACATGAATCATGCATTTGTTTTCATAATGCTGTATGATATGCTTTTGAAGTTTAATTATTTATTTATTTATTCGTTTATTTATTTTCATTTTATTTATTTATTAGTATAAGCAAAATTCACGTGTATTGCTTTTTTGCTTGTTTAATTGGTTTTATTTATTTTTTATTTACACATTTATTTATTGGTTTAGTTTTATTTTTTCAGTCTTTTTATTTTTGTTTGTTTCATTTATTTATTTTCATTT
>CM065136.1:4142367-4159867 GCA_033026305.1 Cirrhinus molitorella
TAATTATTAGTAATTTAGTATTTTTTATTTATTTATTTATTTATTATTAATATTACTGCTATTTTAAAATACCTGATATTTGTTATTTTACAGTGAAATACTACAATAATTGTATTATTATTATTATTATTATTATTATTATTATTATTATTATTATTATTTTTTATTTTTATTTTTTTTTTGTAATTATTTATAATTATGTAATTATGTAATTTGGTATTGAATATAATTTGTGTATTTATATATAAGTGATTTAGTTCAGCCATACAAACAACCACAGCAAACCTGGTTTCTTTTGTATTATAATCACAATTTTTTATCATAAAACAGAATTTTATCCCCAAATTGCAGCTTTACAGATGACAACAGAAAATAAATATTGGTGAATCTGTATACTCCAAAACTTAATCTTTTTCCCAGCCAATAAGCTGCATTTAGGTCTAAGAGATGTGACAGCTTCATGTAAAGTGCAGATCTGGATTGCCACACCTTTATCAAACCCAAGTGCCCTTGTTTCGTGACGGATGGAGGATGTGTTTGAGGCAGACAGGAAGTGGAATGGGCAGCGGCGCTGATTTAGGGAGACGGAGGACACGTTGAGTAATGACTCAGCCTAAATTAAGTTCAGCGCTGGTGATTAGCTTGTTGTCTGCGGGTGAAGTATATGATGGTGTCTCTCAGGCCGTCTGAGCAGACCATCTCCGTCCTTTAACTACCTGAATGCTCAGAGCGCCTGACACTGAGAGACACTAATGAGCAAAGTCTGATCTGATTGACTCACAGACTCGACCTGCTGCCGCTGTTCACCAATTCATGCCCAACCCGATTGTACATGAGACCAGCCAGACAGGGCTTCAGACTGCAGTGGAAATTATGAGAAATATGGCCAAAAATAACAATTATCATAAAACTGAATAGCTATTGGCAGGGTACGATATGTGAAAAAAGCAGAGGGGGGATGCTTTTGAAAACTTTTTCCTCTCTCCATAGGCGGAGGTTGACCCAACTCCAGTAAGACTATAGCGTAAATAACCTAATGTTAGTGCGAAGTGTTAACAACACGCATTATATACCCGTCTTTTTAGGCAGTTACCAGATAATGAGCGTCATGTCATGAATTTTTTTTTTAATACGATGGAAACTGTCTAACATGATCACAATTTAATAAAAACCTAATAAGTTAGGCCTATTAATTGTAACTTCTTCATTTCAAACAACAAATAAATTATGGAGAAAGCGAGCAAAGATCACTGTAGACTATCAACGGAGCTTTTCGAAACTGAATCAGTAAACCACTACGTCGCAAAATGATCCACTGTTTTGAAGCGCTTCAGTTGGATTGCGAATCATTTGATTCAGAACGGGACATCAAAGCATTAAATCATTAGATTTAAAGCGGGACTTGAAAGCATGTATGGCAAATCATTTGATTCAGAAACGGGCTTTAAAGCGTGCATCGCAAATCATTTAATTTAAAACCGGACTTTAGAGCGTGTATCGCAAATCATTTGATTCAGAACCAGACTTTAAAGTGCGTATTGCAAATCATTTGATTTAAAGTCTGGCTTTAAAGCGTGCATCGCAAATCATTTGGTTCAGAACCGGACTTTAAGGTGCGTATCATGAATCATTTGATTCAAACTGGTACTTCAAAGTGCGTATGCCAAATCATTTGGTTCAGAACCGGACTTTAAAGTGCGTATCATGAATCATTTGATTCAAACTGGTACTTCAAAGTGCGTATGCCAAATCATTTGGTTCAGAACCGGACTTTAAAGTGCGTATCATGAATCATTTGATTCAAACTGGTACTTCAAAGTGCATATCGCAAATCATTTGATTCAGAAACAGGCTTTAAACTGCGTATCATGAATCATTTACTTCAGAACCGGATTTTAAAGCATGTATCGCAAATCATTTAATTCAGAACGGGACTTTAAAGTGCGTATCGTGAGTCATTTGATTCAGAACGAGACTTCAGAGTGCGTATAGTGAATCATTTGAAACAGAACCGAACTTTAAAGTGTGTATCGCGAATCGTTTGATTCAGAACGGAACTTCAGAGTGCGTATGGCAAATAATTTGAATCAGATTGAGACTTTAAAGTGTGTATCATGAATCATTTTGATTCAGAACCGGACTTTAAACCGCATATCGCGAATCATTTACTTCAAAACCGGACTTTGAAGCACGTAACGCAAATCATTTGATTCAGAACGGGACTTCAGAGTGTATATGGCGAATCATTTGAATCAGAACCGGATTTTTAAAGTGCGTATCGCAAATCATTTGATTCAGAACGAGACTTCAGACTGCGTATGCCGAATCATTTGCTTCAGAATGGGACTTTAGAGTGTGTGTGGCAAAAAACTTGATTCAGAACCTGAGCTGTCTGACTTGACTTGTTAAACCTGTGAAATAAAAGTAAAACCCATCTCATAGGGCTGAGGGATAAATTGCTAATAATAAATTATCACGCGATATGAATTTCCTCGATAAACAATAAAAAGAGTTTGATATACGTTCGATATAATGTGTATGCGGCAAAGGTGCAAAGCAGATGCAAATGTTCTATTTGATTTGGGGGTTAAATATGACCTCTGCATTTCTTAACATTTATTGATTGATTCTTGCAAAATATGATTTGTTATTTTTCCATTTAATTTGGGGTTAAATGAGACCTTTTATTGACTTTGATTTGACTGATTTATTGATTTCTGGAAAATAATGTAATTTCTTTTTCATTTGAATTTGGGGTTTATATATGACCATATTTAACCCTGACTGTTTTTAAACTAATTAAAAGTAATTTTGTTGTATCTTATGCCACCTGTATGGTAGTCATTATAAGAGATATAAAGCACTTCAAAGTAATTAACGGTCAACTAGAGCATGAAGAATATTTCGGTATATTTGACAGGCCATTAGCTCTGTGTGTTTTGGAGGGCTGGTCTAATGTAAACGCTGTGGATGAGGTGGAGAATGTCTGACCCTCACCGTAACCAGAGCACAGAAAATCAGGTGGCGCTAATCGCATCAGCAAAGGCCATCGGTGAGCGTTTAATGAAAGCGAGAGCACGGGAATCCTCCTGGTGTTTGTGTGGCTCTTTGGAGCGACGCCGAGACGGCCCATCAGCTCTCTGCCCTTCAAACTAGATTACGGAGCAATTCATCAATCTGATCAGCCTGTAATCAGGAGCTAGTTTAGAGGTGCCAGTGAACAGGTGGGAGTGTGTGCGCGTGTGCGGAGTTTGACACATTGTTTTTGATGTGGATTCGTATGGCTCGGGCTAGTTTGATGTCATGGATTTGCATTCCAAACACATGTAGAGCGGTCTGCTGCCTCTCTGATGATTTAGATGAAATGATTCTCGCCGCTCGAGCCCCTGATCATCTGCTGTTTGTGTGTTTTCCTTCAGGCTCTACGAGAACAAAGGCGAGAGCGATTTCATGGAGTCCCTGAGGAATCTCTTCGCCTCGTTTAACGCCATGATGAACAGCAATGCTGAAGGGACCGGCGGGGTGAAGGTGAGAACGCTCTAGGAACCGCTTTCTGATGAGCTGGATGTTTAAGCACTGCGTTAATGGAGCAGTTAGTTAAGAAAAATCTAAACAATTACACATCTGTTCTGTTGTGAATTCATAACACAAGCAACACAGAAGGAGATGTTTCTCAGAATGTTTACGCTGCTCTTTTACATGCAACGAAGGGCAGCAAGTGACATCCATGTGACTTATGCAATGTGTGAAAACAGACGGAATTGCAGTCACAAAAATAGAATTTACTATATAATACAGAATTTAGCTTCAATGTACACTACCAGTCATAAGTTTTTGAACAGGAAGTTTTTTTTTTTATGAAGCCTTACATCAAAGACAGTAAAATTTAGAAATATTTTTACTTTTTAAAATAACTGCTTTCTATCTGAATACATTTTAAAATGTAATTTATTCCTGTGATTTCAACGCTGATTTTTAGCATCATTGCTCCAGTTACATAATCCATTTTCAGAAACTATTCTAATTTTAATTCTCAAGAAAGAATTCGATTGAAAACAGCCGAGTAGAATTTTTTCAGGTTTCTTTGAATAGAAATTTCAGAAGAAAGATTTCTATTCAAAGGATCCTGAAAAAAAAAATACTTGACTGTTTTAAATATTCAAAATAGTAATAATAATAAAAAGTTTATTGAGCAGCAAATCAGCATATTAGAATGATTTCTGAAGGATTGTGTGAGACTGAAGTCTGGAGTTATGATGCTGAAAATGTAGTTTCGATCACAGGAATAAATTACGTTTTAAAATGTATTCAAATAGAAAGCAGTTGTTTTAAATAGTGCAAATATTTCACAATATTACTACTTTTGCTGTGTTGCGGATCAAATAAATGCAGGTTTGCTGAGCAGAAGAGACTTCTTTAAAAACACTGAGTGCATGAACACATGAACATAATCTGTACAATTGCTCTGAGAGTCACTTCATGAGCATTTTACTGTTTATTTTAAGCAAATAAATATCATATACACAACTTAAAGGTTTTTACAGCAACATTTCAAAATTAAAGTAAGGCTTAACTTGAAGAAATTGTGACAGAAATAAAAGTAATGAAAAATAAAACTAATAAAATTAGTATAAAAAAATATTTATTACAAGAAAATGTAAAAAAAAAATTTCTGGGGAGGGCAGGGGGATAAACAAACAAATAAATAAATAAATATTTATGGGGCAAATTGAGGCACAGGAACACAATTTTTTTTTTTTTTTTTTTTTTTAGGAGAAGCCATCATTTTAGAACCTTTTGCCATTGATATATTCTGACAATTTAAAATGATAGGAAGCATCCTGAAATTACTGTAGATACTTTCATCGTACTTCTGCCTCATTTTCCCTCATCTTGAGGACCACATAAGTTAAAAAAAAGGCTCATCTTACCCCACTCTCCCCTTGAGAAAGAGAGAGTGTGAGAGAGATACTTTTCTTAATTTCTATTAATTAGACATTTTTTTTTATTTATATTTGTTCCATTTAACCATTAATACAGAAACAAAACAAATGGTACATATGGTAAAAACATATGGTGTTTTGTGAGAGCAAAAACCTGATTTAAGTCCCTTGTAAACCCCTCCCAAAATGCATTTGCACACCCATATATACAAAGCTGATTTATCTCATTTACTTACAACAACCTATGAAATTCGGCATCATTTGTGTCAGATATGTCACATCAAAACTGCTTAATTAGACAGCAATAGAAACTGATATGTAAAAGAAATGTAACTATAGTAAAATCAACATATCAGTATGATTTTTTGTTTAAGTATCATGTGACACTGAAGCCTGGTGATGATGATGCTGAAATTCAGGTTTGAATCACAAAATAAATTTTAAAACACATTCGAATAGAAAACAGTTATTTTGAATTGCAATAATATTTCAGAATTTGACCATTTTTACTGTATTTTTGATCAAACAAATTCAGCTTTGATGAGCGTAAGAGACGTCCCAAACTTTATACACTTTCATTGTATAGAAAAGAGCAGTTCCTTGCAAGAAGGAAAGTCATACAGGTTGGGAAAAACAACATGAACACAATATGCATCTAAAGGCTCTGTATCTCAGGGTGTTATCCCAGAATGCCGCTGTGTTTCTTCTGTCAGACATGAATATGTATGTTTCTGTCTTTCAAGTGTTGAAGTGTGTGTTTGTGTGTCTCTCTTGTCACCTGATCTCCTCTTCTGTCCACTGTGGCTTTGGCTTGGCCCTCTTTAGCTTCTCCTCAAGGTACTCTATCTGTCCTTCTCTCCTTCCATCTGGTTCTCCGCTCCTCCTCCTCCATTTGTGTGCAGTTTTTTTTTTTTTGTCACTGACCTTTCCTGTCACTTCTTCTTTGAGTTAACACTCCTCTGCTCTAACACACACGCTCAGTGGCCGACACAAAGGCCCTTTGGACGAGTCGTGCGTGAGTCGGCCTGGAGTGATGCAGGTGTGCTGCTGTTCCCAGATCTTAGTGGTTTTGTCAGACAATTAAAAATTGATCTTGTTAAGACGCACTGTCAAGGGAAAGAATGTGCTTCTCCCTCCGCTGGCCATGTTGCAACAGGAAAGCAAGGGTCTATGTGAGTGAAATGGCACGTCAGCTTGAAGTACATTGTGTTCAGATGTCCTCACAGTTATTATTTAAACAGCCTGACAGTTTGGGCTTGTGTGAGTCTGTTTTTAATGCACGTGTCGGGTTTTGTTTTTGTGTTATCTGCGATTGTTTTAGAGGGAAATTAAGTGTCATTGGTGTCAGAGCTGAAAATTAAAATGTTTTTATACAGTCCAACACACCCCCAGCCTGCTATTGGTCATTTTATTTTATTTTGCCATTAATATTTTGCGTAAAATGATTTAGACCAGTTTTTTTTTTTTATTGTAATTCTGATTGACTGAAATTGTATGTAAATATACCCTTTTTAAAATTGATTTATTAATAAAATAATGTATTATTATTTATATATTATTAATTATTATTAATTTGTTTGATTATTTTTTTGGTAGAATCTTGGTATTAGTATGCAAAAATTCTTTAAATATGTAAATATATAAATTTTTCAAAATGATACATTTATTTAATAATATTATTTGTTATTATTATTTATTGAAGATTTATTATTATTATTATTTGGGTGTAATCTTGATATTATAGTTTTTACATGTAAAACTTATAATATATAATTTATTATACATAATATATAATATAAAAATATATTATTTGTATAGTATTTGTATATATTTATTTGTTACTAAAATAATGTATTAGTTATTACATTTATAATAAGCAGGGGGGAAATAAAGATTTTTTATTTTAATATTGCTTTGCGTATGTTTTATATACGTTTATATATATATATATATATATATATATATATATATATATATATATATATATATATATATATATATATATATATAATTAATAACATTATTATTTGTTTATTATTTTTGGAGGGGTTATATATATATATATATATATATATATATATATATATATATATATATATATATATAATTTTTAAAATATAAATTAATGTATTATTAGTTTTCAAAATGTGTAATTATTATTTATTATTTAATTTAAATTTTTGGGGGCAATCTTGGTGTTAGTATCATCCTTCTTAGTTAAAACTTAAATTAAATAATTATTAGTTATTGTTATGGTCCTGAGATTTTTGTTTCTTTGCGTTACTTGTCCGATCCTGTGAAAGTGTGTTTAACTGTGATCCAGAATCTCCAGCTTCTTAAAATGTGGGCGTTCTGAGCGATTTATTCCAGCGAAGTGACAAACTTTCTGTGAAGTCACTGCTGTCAAAGTCCTGGCCCGACTGGTGCGTTACAGTTTCAAAACGCATCAAATCAAGCGCAAGTTACAGTCTCAGATATTCACTTTTTATTTAGTAAACACTTGAACTTCACCTCATTTCCCATTGAACTCTCAGGATCAGACGCTATGTGGGCTGCTGGGAAGAGAATATTTATCAAATGGGAAACTTCACAACCCATCACTGCCTCTGTTCACACCTCTTTCAGATACCGCTTTTAAATGATTTCAAAGTACATCAGAATTTGACACCGTGATGAGGATCAAACAGGAACGAGACACTTTAAATCCAGATCTGTAAACTCTCAGGACTCGCACATCTTCAGGTGTGACTAGAATAAAATCTAGCAGTAAGCCTGTTTTGCAAAGAAGAAGAGTTGAGTCTTTGCTTAAACAAGGTTTTTAAAGCTTTAACATGTTGATTTTTGCAGAGTAGGACATTTTTCCTCTACTGAAACCTGTTGTTGATCCTGGAACAAAATTCCTGTCAAAGGCAATTGAAGCTACCCATACAAACCAGAATGTTGCTGAAGCCCCAATCTGAAAATCTGATTTAATGTTGTTCTAGGATCTGTAAGGAACATACAGGAACAATTAGGTGAGCTCACCAAGATCAACATCCTTGTGAATACTGGAAGAGCCAAACAGATTTACACGAACTGGAGAAATCAGTAAATGTTACCATTCGGCATTCAATTCTGGTGTTTTAGATGACAGGTTTATTAGTTCTATTTCACATTCTAAAACTTTTATTTATTTATTTTTTATTTTTTTTATTTGTAATTTTATTTATTTATTTTTTTATTTTTATTTTTTTTTGTGGATGCATTTCACATTTTGTATTTTTATTTATTTCTTTTTTTTGACAATTTGGTTTGGTTTTATTTATTTATTTGACTTTCAGATAAAACATAGTTGGACCTTTTATTTATTTATTTATTTATTTATTTATTTATTTATTTATGCCATTGCATTTCGCATACTGAAAATATTTGTTTGTAATTTGCTTTCATTTTATTTCTTTCTATTTGTATGTTTATTTATTTATTTATTTATTTCATTGTATTTCACATTCTGAAACTTTTATGTATGTGTGTATGTATGTATTTATTTATTTATTTACTTATTTATTTTTTTAGGCTGTACTTCACATTTTGTATTTATATTATATGTGTATAATATAAATACAAAATGTATTAATTTTTGTTTATTTATGGCATTGCATTTTGCATGCCTAAATGTATGTTTGTAGGTTGCTTTATTTTTGTTTTTTTCTATTTGTATTGTTATTTTATTTCACATTCTGAAACTTTTATTTATGCACACTATATTTCACATTCAAAAGCTTTTTTTATTACATTTTATTAATTTATTACAGACATTGTATTTCACATTTTTAAACTTTAGTTTGGTGTTTTTTTATTTATTCATTTTGTTTCATGTCTTTTTCATTTCACATACTTTTTTTTTTTTTTTTTTTAAACAGACATTTATTGCTTGATTGCATTCACATCCTGAATATGTTTGTTTGCAGGTTGCTTTTGTTCTATTTATTTCTGTTTGTATTTATGCATTATTTTCTTTTCTTTCTTTCTTTTTTTTTCTAACATTTCATTGCATTTGACATCATTTTAAGTGTTGGTCATTTGGACCATTTGTTGGTTAGTGGTCAGATTTGTAGATGCGTGTTTGTCAGTAATGTTGTTAAGTGTTAAGAGAAGCAGTTAGAGGAGGAAACCCGCGTGTTCATGACTTATTGATGATCTGTGCTCTCGTTATTGATCGGGATGTTGGACAGTATTTCAGTATTTGTGTTTCATAAGCGTCTTCTCTGCATGAGCTTCATCTTTCATTGACAGTGCTCTTCTCAAACATTCAGCACAGCTGGATTCGCTCTGAGCGCAGATGGACTGATGCGAATCACAGCAGTCAGGGTCTCTGATAATCATTAAATGAGGCTCTTGACACCTTCATGTAATTCCTTGAACAATGTGAAGTCACTCGGGTTCCTCATTCTTCATTTGAACAGCACGATTCATCAGAAATTAACACACTTCTCTAAAATGATTTTTTTTAATGCTGACTAACCCTGGATTTCCCGTCATTTTTAAATTGATTTAATATGTTTTATGAGGTTTTTAGAGCATTGATCATGCTAATATGTATTTTTTGTGAATTCTAGGGTGCTGCACTGAAATACGTCCCGACTATCGTCAATGATCTCAAATTGGTCTTTGATCCAAAGGAGCTCAGGTGAGTTTATCAGACATTGTTCATGTTTCTAGCGAATATCCTCATATCTTTACTGAATAAAGACTTTTATTAACTGTTGTTATCAGTAGCATGTTTTAATACTGCATATTTGCAGTTGAAATTAAGTTGAAATTTGGGTGTCATTCGGCTAGTATTTTATTTTATTTTACAGGAATGTCTGGGGTTTATAATTTTATTTTTAGTTTTTTATTAATTTTATTTAGCTTTATTATCAGAATGTCTTTGCAATTTACAATTATCCTTATTTTATTTATTTATTTGATTTTATTTGATTTTAACAGAATGTTTTTGAGCATTAGAATTACCCTTTTTTTAATTTAGTTTAATTTAATTTATTTTATTTTTAGTTTTTGTTTTATTTTATTTTATTTTATTTTTATATTCAGAATATCTTTGAGATTTAGAATTAACCTTATTTTATTTTATTTTTTATTTTATATTAAGTTTTATTTTATTTTATTATCAGATTGTCTTTGAGATTTAGAATTACCGTAATTTAATTTAAGTTAAGTTGTTCATTTTATTTTAGTTTAGTTCATTATCAGAATTTAAAATTACGCTTATTTTATTTTTAGTATTTTATTTTATTTTCAGAATGCCATTAAAATGTAGAATTAACATTTTTTTTATTTATGTATTTTTATTTTCTATTTAGTTTTATTTTATGTCATTATCAAAATGTCTTTGGGATTTATTTTATTTCAATTTTCGTTTTTTATTAGTATTAATATTTTTTAATTTTACCAGTTAATGTCTTTCTGAGTTCTAAAACACAAAAAAAATCCTTCTGCATGAATAAAATATTGTTGCTCATTCTGTCTGTCATTCCTCATGTCTGTCTCTCTCCTCTCATCCTGTCTACAAATAAAACCCAATATTATCCTCACTCTGTCTCACTTTCCCACATCTCTCTCTCTCTCTCTCTCTCTCTCTCTCTCTCTCTCTCTCTCTCTCTCTCCTCATCCTTCTTATTTTATCCTGTCTCTCTCTCCTTGCTTCTACCTGCTGGTCTTCCTCCCGTCTATCCGTCCTCATGCCTTTCATCTCCTCCCGTGTCTCTCCTCGTGTGTCTGTCTGCATCTAAGTGACTCTGAGAGTCTACTAATGAAATCAGTCCGAGTAGTGGAGTTCTTCAGTCTGATGCTCCTCGCACACATTTCAAACTCTAGATCCGATCATCATTAACATCTTTCTGCCCGATGGAGTTTGGCTCGTATGTCATTACCGTTACCACATCGCTTTAGCGCTCAAGTCTTTCTCGCATGCTTTAGATTCAACACACAATCAGTGCAAAGTGATCCGGTTGCCGTGGAGACGCGGCGGTCACTCGCCCATCCCGCCTGTTGGTCCGGATAATGCGTTCCTCCCTGAGTGGCATTATAATGGAGTTACGCGGCTCTTGCGATGGATAAATTTACCGCGGTGAGAGATGATGGCATGAATCCTGCTGCGTCTCAGAAGTTTAGCTGACGACGGCCTTTCCTCACCAAACCAATTTTCCTAGACGTGACATTTTCACAAGGCGTTTTGTAGCAGCGGGATTCTTGTTAGATTCCCTGAGTAATTTGTGTTCCTGTTGTGTTCGCCGTATAAGTGATGTTTCAGACGGAGAGCTGTTGAATGCTGCTGTGCATGCATAGAAAGTAGTTCGAGCCTAGTAATCATCTGATATGGGTTGGTCAGTGGATGGTAGGCGAAATAGCAAAAATATCACATCATGATTTTTTTTCTGAAATATCACAATTTACGATTCTTTGTCGTGTTGGCCACTATTTTGCAAATTGTCTGAGCAGTACAGCCAAAGTCTTAATGTCTTAAATAACATTTTCCAAATATAAGGCCTTAAAAAGTCTTAAAGTCTTAAATTCAGATTCGATGGGTCTTAAATTACTTTGGTCACATTACCGCTAAAATATCTTCAGTCTGATGGACCTAATGACTGTTTACGATCATTGGACAGACCGAAGTTTGACTAAAAAAAATAAATAAAAATTGGCAGCGAAGCATCGAAACGCAAGAATGATTCTTCTTATTTTAATACAGTCAACGTAAACCGCATTTGATAATGGATAGTGGATTTCTGGTATCAAAATCATGTTAAAAACAAAGGAGAAAAAACAGCACACATAAAGAAACTCACTGAGGTAAAAATTCAAAATGTGGAGTTTATTTATAACAGGGGTCTCCAACACGTCGCTCGCGAGCTACTGGCCTGATTTGAGGTAGCTCGCCAAGACTAGGGCCTTATACTTTACGCAATGCTGAATCCAGTCCTAAAATTGTTTAAAGCACAATGTCACAGAAATTAAATTGCGACTATTGAATTTTAAATCCTGCATGTTCTGCACGTCTCCTGGTCTGAATGTATGAACGCACAGACGCGCGGTTCGTTTTTACTACAAACACAAGCGCACAGTGATTTCAGCATCTGTCATCTCTCTGAATGAGGACACAATACATAAACAACATCTCCAGAACCGCTGTGAGAGTTACTTCATGAGCATTTTGCTGTTTAATTTGAATAAAACTAGCCTCATATCATACACACACAGGAATGTGGGATTCACGGCAACACGTCAAAATGCGCAGATTAGGTTTCGTTTTGTGTGAAATTATGACAAAAGACAGACTGCTGTGAGAAATTATATGAAATCTGCTTTAATTAATTGTATGAATAAGGTGGAACCACCTGTCTTCAGAAAAGTTTCGTTGCCATTTCTTTTCACCTTCCCACCCTGTAATGTGCAACGAAGCAGTGCTAATAAATGCAGCCCTGCTTTGTTTACAGCGGTTACCGGGGAAACGCGCCACCTTCAGACAAACAGTGGATTTTACAATTTTATATTGGTGTCAAGATTTTTAGAAAGCATATTATCTTATGTAGAACTGTTTGGAACAGATAAAATATATTTGATCATTTTGACTTATACTTAAATGTGAGGTTTATCCTGTTATACAACTTTTTTGCCCAAACTTTATTTGAGCATGTGAGTGAAACATGTTTACTTTTTGTTAGTTTAAAATCCAGCCATTGTTTTTATTTTAATGTTTATCCAAACCAAAAGTGCATAATGCTGCTACTTTTGTTGTAAAACTTGGTGAAATGACTAAGTGTGTGTATGCCTTTTGAACACTTAAGTATTGTATAAAATGGGTAGCTCTCAGCCACTTTCTTTTTTAAAAAGTAGCTCTCGAATGAAAAAAGGTTGGAGACCCCGGATTTATAACATTATATAGTTTAGTAACAGACCAACGGAGCTTTGCTGAATGTTATCACGATTGCAAATGTTACATAGATTTTCCGGTAAACGACTAATTAGTCAAGTAGTTATTCAGGTACTTGCATATTAAACACAATATTTACTGTTTTGTTCCATTTCATTACCAAAAATAGTTCCAAACATGGATCACAGCAGCACATTCTCCAAGCAACACGGTGGTGCTTTGTGAATGATTTAACGTTTTGAACGAATCGGTTCATATTGACTCGCTCATGAAGTGACTTACCACCGCCTACTGATAGTGTAGTAAAAGTATGCGTTTCCCCCAACATTTCTTATTTGTATATTCATAAATGCATTTAAAACATTAATCTCATAACATCATTTATTGCAGTTTTACTTTTGCAGTGTAAATTATTTAATCTGGTAACAGCTCTATATAATTTATTGACAAGTTGTAATAATTTGACGTGAAAGGTGATGCATACATGCCAAATAAAAAAAAATAAAAATAGGCCTTTTTAAAGGTAAATAAAAAATGCAGGTTTAAGTATGTAAAAACTAATAGAACACTGTTGAAAATATTTCTTCAGAATAAATTATTCACATCACCAAAAATCTTGATGTCATACTTTTATGGGGATGTTTTGTGTGAAATGTTGTCTGCTGATAGGGAAAGTTCACTGTATATTGAAGTAATAAATATAATTTATGACAGCGCTGAAATTTTCTTTTTACATTAAGCATATTAACTATGACATGTATGCAATATAATTATTTCCATTTCAGGTCTTAAATTTCATATAAGGTGGTATTAAAAAGGTCTTAAAAAGTCTTAAATTTCACTTGTTCATATCTGCAGAAACCCTAAAAAAATAAAAACAAACATGTTACAAATACACATAATATACAAATAAAACAAACTTCAATTTTCAATTACAGTAGGTGCATTTGGGTGTATTCAAGAAATGGAATGAATAAATGTAAAAAGAAAACACTATATACACAAATTATACATTGAATCTTATTAAAGCAACTGCACTAAAGCTCTTCAGTCAAGAGCAGTAAATGATTTTTCTTTCTGTCTTCTTTTATTAGCCAAAAATGACAATTCTGTCATTCACTTTGAAATTTTTTGTTTAAACATAAAACTTCATATTTTGAAGAATGTGGGTAACCCAACAGTTGCTGGTCCCCAGTTACTTACTTCCATAGTGTTTTATTTATTTTTGGTCAGTGGGGACCAACTGTTATCCACTTTCTTCAAATTTACATTTTTGTTTTGTGTTTGGCACAAGAAAAAATTAATAGAGGTTTGAGACAACAAATGAGTGAGTAATTTTTTGGTAAACTGTCCCTTTAATGACAATCGGCAGCATGTTTAGTTCTGTCGCTTTAAGAGCTGCACGCATCTAATATCTACAGGCACTCATCCGTTTTCCTCTCAACTGTTTACTTTCACTTTAGACATAACCAACTGTGTTTATATGTAATCCTTGTGTGGTTTTGACAGTGTTACCAGTTTACCGGCAAGACTTTAAATCACATGCAAATAATGTAGTTTTGCGATCGCGAAAAAGTAAGTATATTAACACAGAGGCACGCTGTAAAGTTACTGCGATATTTTTTCAAAAGCAGACCGTGGAGACATTTAAATCGTCCACGATCAAAAATGGTCATATCACACACCCCTAGTTTAACAGTTGGTTGGGCTTTGCAAAGCCTCGTTCTGTACTCCTCTTCTCTTCATCCCTGGTTCTTTAATCCTGCTGGTTGTGTCTGTGTGTTGGAGAGTTTGGTGGGGTTAAGAGGATTTCAGCTCCTCCTGTGGCTCTTCACTCCCAGAGAGCAAACCTGGCCTTTCCTTTCTCTTCTTTGTCCCTTTTCTGTATTTCTTTTACTTTTTCTTGACTCACTTTTCCCTTTTATTATTTTTTTGCTTTTCTGTTTTCTACTTTTCATTTCTTGATTCACTTTTTCCCTTCTTTTGTTGCTTGCTTTATTTACTTTTTCTGCCCCTTTTAATAATTTTTGTATTTCCCATTTTCCTGACTCACTTGTCATTTCCTTTTTTCTTTTCTTTTTTATTCATTCTTATACATGTATTTTCCTTATTCCTGAATCACTTTTTCCTTCCCTTTTCTCTTTTCATTTCATTTTCTTTTCCTTTATCTTTTTTTTCTTTTTTTCCTTGACTCAGCTTTTCCTTTCCCCTTTCTTCTTTCTGTTTTCATTTTCTTTTACTATTTCATGTTCCTTTTTTCCTCTTTTCTTTCTTTCTTTCTTTCTTTCTTTCTTTCTTTCTTTCTTTTCCATTTCTGTTTTCCTTTCCTTTCCTTTCCTTTCCTTTCCTTTCCTTTCCTTTCCTTTCCTTTCCTTTCCTTTCCTAAATTTTCACTTTTCTTTACCTTGTTTGTTTCTCTTTTACTTTTGTTACTAACTTTTCACATTTTCCTTTCCTTTTTCCTCACCCTGTCTTTCCATCTTTCATTTTCTTTTTTTCTTTGCTTTTCTTTTCCATTTACATTTTCCCTAAATCCTTTCCCTGTCACCTTCTCTTTCCGTTTACTTTCCTTCTTACTTATATTCCTGTGATTTACAGAAATGAGTAAAAGTCACTGCTGGGCACAACATGCGGCGCACAACCTATTTTTATTTAGTTATTTTTCATATAATTATTATTTTAATATTCTGAGTGTTGTTTTCCATAAAAAAGTAATTTTTTGGGGGGGACGGGACTTTTGTTCGCCTGACCAATGATGTTTTGCACTTTTCACCACTATCATTGAGGACAGAAAAATGACTGGAGGCCCGGTTAGCACACACTGTGTTAGCACTTTGCTGTTTGCTCTCAGTTCATTGTCACAGAAGTGTGTTTGCTCAGCAGAGAGGTCGCTGGTCCCACACACACACACAGTCCAAACAAACGCTGAATGAGGCCATCTCTGAATTCTGTCATCGTCTGCCAGACCGCTCTCTTCCCGCTTTCTTCAAGTGCCAGTTCTTTCCACAAAAAGAGCCTCTGCTCTCCTGTTGTGCCCTGGGCTCGAGTGTATGTGAGTGTGTGTGTGTGTGAGTGTGTGTTGAGATGAGGACAGAGAGGTATAGCCCACGGCACTTAGCATGTTTTAGAAATGAGCTGTCACTTCAACAGCAAGTGAAGATGAGAAGAGAGGGATGTACAAACACACTCTCACACACCTGTTAGTGTTAACTAAGTTCTGCTTGTGCAGTTAAAAGCAGTGCTGACCCTTTCTTTATCACTCTCTCTCTCTCTCTCTCTCGCTCTCTCTCTCTCTCTCTCTCCAGTAAGCTGTTCAGTGAGTTTATTCTCAAAGTTCCTCTGGGGCGTCTGGTGAAGCAGAAGTTGAACTGCATGATTGATATCGTCCACAGCGACCTGTTTACTCAGCATGGTACGTACACACAGACAAACACACTCTCTCTCTCTCTAAAGGTCGCTGTCCGACATCGGCTGCATGATGGTGTTTTCATGCTGTGAGCTGTGTGTGATGCTGTGATTGGTGCATTTTGTGGAAGTCTTGTGCATCTCGTCTGATGTTATTGATGGGTAAAATATGAGTCCTTGTGTTTATAATGAAAAAAAAGTAGATTATTATTTTTTTTAACTTGACATTATATTTTTCCTTTTATTTTATTATTGGGAATATAAAAATGCATCAGTACCCATATTAGGCTCCTTTTTCCATTTAAACTTTAGAGAACTTACTGAATAAAATCTTTTATTTAACTTTACTTAGCCAAGTTGAATTTATTTTATTTTATGCTTCATTTTATGCCTTTTAATTTTAATAATTTATAATTTATTATTTTATTTTATTTAATTTTTTATATTTTATTTTGCTTTATGCATCGGTGTCCACATGGGCTCATTTTCCAATTCGGACCTTACTAAATAAAATAATTTAACTTTATTTAACCTTATATGAACAGGCAAAAGTTTTTTTTATTTTATATTTTAATTTTATGTCTTTTAATAATTGTAATAATTTATAATAATTCATTATTTTATTTATTTTTTTTATATATTTTTTTTAAATATCTAATTTTCCAATTCAGACCTTACTAAATAAAATAATTTATTTAACTTTATTTAACTTTAGTTGACCTTAAATGATCTGGCAATTTTTATTTTATTTTATTTTATTTTTAAATGCCCACATGGACTCCTTTTTCCCATTTACAGATAGACCTTTCTAAATGTAAAAAGTAAAAAGTACTAAGCCAAATCTAATTTATTTTATATTTAATTTTGTTTTATAATTTATAATTTTTTATTTTTAGAACTTTGATTTATTTTATTTTTATATTTTATTTAATTTTCTCAGTGCCCACACAGGCTCTTTTTTCCAATTTACAGGTAGACCTTACTAAATATTTTATTTTATTTTATTTTATTTTATTTTATTTACTTAGCTGAATTGAATTTATTTTATATTTAACTTTGTTTTATATTTTTATGCCTTTTTTATTTGTAGAATTTTTATTTATTTTTGTTTTATTTCGCTATATGCATCAGTGTTCACATGGGCTAATTTTTCCCATTCAGACCTTACTAAATAAATAATAATTTAGCAAGCTATATTTAACTTTAGCTTACCTTAAATGACCTGGTCAATATGAAT
>CM065136.1:4162367-4209867 GCA_033026305.1 Cirrhinus molitorella
CAGTTTTAATGGTTGTTTTGCAAGGCGAGCGGGCGTGACTATTACGATGGCTCATTCTTGGGGTTGGCGATGTGAATGGATGTCAGTCATCAGCACTCATATTTTCTTTAGAAAATGTCAAATATAGTCTTTAAATTGGTGCCTAACATCAGTATGAAATTGTGGCCACCCATAAAGCCTGTGATTATGTGCTTTTCACTTTTGTAAACAGACTGATGATTGGCTTCATCATCATGCAATTCACAACGCCTGTGCCTTTTGACTTGGAGCATAAAAACTTTATTTATTTGTTTATATATTTATGCATTTATGTTGTGTAAATATGAATGCATTTGTATATTAATTCTAATACATTCATATTTACACGTGCATTTTTAATTAAAACATTTATTTATGCATGCATCATTTTATTTTATTTTTTCATATTTAATTGATTTATTTTTTTTCTAAACTTTGTTACAGTAAATAACTAAAACTTTTTTTTTTTTTACAGTTTGAGTTTCGTCTTCTGAAGATGCTATATTCAATGCTTTTCTCTCTCTTCTTTAGTCTTTCTCACTTTCTAACCTGTTTTTTCCTGTCTAAACACACAGACTTTAGATGAATGTTTTCAGCTGTGTGATGCGACTGCGAGTAATTTCAGCATTTATCTGAAAGGTTGTAAATGCATTGCATTTAAAAAAAAAAAAAAAAAACACTTTTTATACTGACCTTTTCTTTCCGGCTGACTAGGAGTGTTAAAACAGCGTCTGCCTATTCTTCTTTTGCATTTTATGAAGGTAACAAGGGAAACTCTGCTCTTGTAAAAGAAATATATTGCCTAGTGTGCTGTCCTGGATGACCCTGGGCTGAAAAAAATCTGCAGATTGATTGTTTAGTTCCTTCACGGTGACCATGCCTTTGCATATTATATTATATTATATTATATTATATTATATTATATTATATTATATTATATTATATTATATTATTAGCTTTATTTATATTTATGCATTCATTTATATGAGTGTGTATGCATTTATTTATATATTTTGTATCATTTTGTTTATATTATAATCTTTCTTTCTTTCTTTCTTTCTCTTTGTATATTTTTTTCTTGTATTTTTTATTTATGCATTTGTTTATATTTAATTAATTTATGCCTTTATTTTTATTTCATTTTTCATGTATGCATTATTTTTATCTAATATTTTTTATCAGCATTTAACTTTTCATTTATGCATTATTTCTATTTAATTAATTTATGCATTTATTTATTTTTGTTTTACTAGTATTCACTTTTTCATTTATGCATTATTTCTATTTAATTATTTATTTGTTTTATTTATTCATGCATTTATTTTGTACATACATTTTTTCATTCATTTTTTAATGCATTTGTTTATATTTCATTAATCTATGCATTTATTTATTTGTTTTATTTTTTATGTCATTTTTGATGTATGCATTTTTATTCAATTAATTTATTTTTGTTTTATTTGTATTATTTGTTTGTGAATGTTTATGAATTTATTCTCTTATCATTTTTGTATTTATGCATTTTTTCATATTTCATTAATTTATGCATTTATTTTGTATGCATTCGTTTTTTCATTTATTTTTTAATTTATGCATTTGTTTATATTTCATTTATTTATGCATTAATTTATTTTTGTTTAATATTTATGTAATTTAATTTATGCATGTTTTATTCAGTTAATTAATTCATTGATTTTTGTTTTAATTGTTATTTTTTATTATATATTAATTTGTTTTGCTTTATTTTTATGCAATTATTTGTGAATGTTTATGAATTCATTAACTTATTTTTATATGTATGCATTTGTTTATATTTCATTAATTTATGCATGTATTTATTTAGTTTTATTTATTTATGCATTTATTTGTATTTCATTAATTTATGCATTTATTTTTTGCTTTATTTTTATGTAATATTTCATTCATGCATTATTACTACTTAATTCATTTCTTTTTGTTTTATTTGTATATAAAAAAATCAGCATTATTTCCATTTAATACTTTTTTTTGCTTTATTTTTTATTAAAGCATTTATTTATATATGAATGTGTTTATGCATTTATGATGCATCTTTTTATCGTTGTGTTTGTTCTTTTGTTATTTACATATTTTATTTATAGATTTTATTTATTTTACTTCTGTGTGATGTTTGGAAGGAAATAGAGAATGTGAGAGAAAATGAACAGATTTTTCCAACAAATCATATAATATGCATTGATTATTACCATAACTCTGCATCAAAAGGAGGAAAAACAAATGTAAAAACTCAAATTCAGCAATTAGTCATTTCTCTGAAATGTGCATGGATTCTGCTTGGTACTTTGTAATTTTTATTTTAGCTATTTATTTTTGTTCTGCAGATGTGTAAAAACTTCTGCAACGACTGCTGAAAATTGCTTTAAAGGCATTAAGTCAGATTGAAGACAATTTTGAGACTGCTTTTTTCATTTTATTTTATTTATTAAGGCTAAGTCTAGACTTTTTGTTAATCTTTTTTTTTTTTTTTTTTTAATGTTTTCATTTATTCGTTTGGCGGTTATGTAAAATTTTTTTATAAGCATTTGTATTCTCTGACAATTAAACTTGTGACCTCGAGGTTGCCAGGGCTTTTCTAGCTGATGCGTTCAAAGCCATCTAGACCGCAAGAAATCTATGGAAATAAATGGCTGTGTGTTCATTGCTGTTGTTTGCAGTTGCATATTTGTTGATGCATCCTGGGAATCTCAGACTTCTGTCCTGGAATAGCTTGCAAATGCAAAGTTTGCCTTTGTTGAGTGAGATGAAGAAAAGCAGAGTCAGGCCTTATTTGATGTCAGACGCTGTGATTTATTCTGCTGTGACCCTGATTTTAATTCTGCCTGGTAAAGTGCGTCTGAAAGTTCACGGGCGGGTCAGTTATTTAATGCATAAGCGTATTGTGTGTGCGCTCGTAAAAGGATAGTGTGGATTTATTTGTGAGAGTTTAAACTGGCCCGAACAGCATGATAAATGAGCGTTTGAGGAAGGCCAGCGGGAGCTCCTGTGTGTATTTGCTCCAGTAATGACTCCTCATTGAAGAAAAACAGATTTACATTGATTCAACTCTCGCAAACGCTCACAAAGCCCCGCCTCCCATGTTGACAGACAGATTATGTGCCACGCCCACTTGCTGTTTTATTGATCATGTGGCATTTATTTGATTCCTTCCTCTGTAGTTATGGAGCAGATGTCAACCTGCATTTTCAAGTGTATGTGTGTGTAATATTTGTTTGCTGTCTTCTGCAAGGATAGAGAGGTTTTCTTGAGGCCTTTTAATCAGAAAATATTTGGCTGTTTTGAAATCAAGTGTTCCCAAGTGATTACCTTGACAATTCATAGCACAAACACTTTTGTTTTGTTTGTTTGTATTTTTATTCAAATATAGTCAGTTCTTTTAGTTTTAGCATGTTCACATCTATTTTTATTTACTTTTTGAAACTGCAAATTATTATTGCAATCAGTGACACTCATTTACTTACACTGGGTTAGTCACTTCCAAATAAGACGTGCAAATATTTCCTTTTAAACATGTTATGCGATTGGGTGTTTATTTAATCTTTTTTTTTCCACATTCAGTATGGTCTATTCATTCATTTATTTATTATTTATTTAGAATTTTGAATGAAAAACAAAATATTTTAAATTCAGCACTTTCAACTGTTTGATTATTAATTTATTATTTTTAAACTTGATTTTGTGGTTTTAAAAAGATTTTGATTTTTACATTTTCAGTCTATTTATTTGTTCTTTTTTATTTATTTAGAATTTGTAATGAGAGAAATCTTTTAAATGCAGTGCTTTCAACTATTGATTTATTTATTATATTTTATTATTTTTATAAACTGGATTTTGTGGATTTTTATTTTCACATTTTCAGTATGGTCTATTTATGTTAGTTTTTTTTTTTTTTTAATCAAGCGCTTTCAACTTTATTTATTTATTTTGTGTGTAATTTTTAATAAAACAAATCATAATTTTAAATGCAGAACCATTTGTTTATTTACATATTTATTTATTAATTTTCATTTTTATTTCTTTTTTGTTTATTTAGAACTTTTAATGGAAACATATTTTGAATTCAGCACTTTTATTTCTTTATTGATAATTTTATTATAAACTTGATTTTGATACCATTTTTAGTATGGTCATTTATTATTTTTATTTAGAATTTTTAATGATTTATTTATTTATTTATTTATTTATTTATTTTTTTTTTTTTATATCCAGAGCTTTCAAATATCTATCCGTTTATCTATTCATATATATTATTTATTGATTTTTTTTTTTCAAAAAAAAAAAAAAAAACATTTTAAATTCAGCACTTTTAACCATTTGTTTATTTACATATTTATTTATTAATTGTCACTTTTTTTACATTTATTTAGAACTTTTAATAAAAAAATATTTTGAATTCAGCACTTTTATTGATATTTTATTATAAACTTGATTTTGTGGTTTTAAAATATTTAGATTTTCACATTTTCAGTATGGTCTATGCATTTTTTTTAAATGTATTATTATTATTTTTAATTCAGCATTCCAGATATTTATTTATTTATTTATTTATTTATTATTTGATTTTGTGGTGTGTGATTTTTTGGATTTAGAATTTTTGATGAACAATGTTTTGAATTCAGCACTTTTTATTTATTAAAAATTCTCATAATCGACATTTGGTAAATAAGTGTACAAATACTGAACAAGCTTAAACTACTTTTGTTTTACCTTGATTTTGTCCTTTATTTATTTGTTCTTTTATAATTTTTGATTTTTCAATAAAATACTTCTGTTCTTATAAATGCAGAATTTTCAATTGTTCTTTTTTAGCTTTCTTCATAACTTCATTTATTTTTTTACATTTTAAAAATGTCGGTTTTCATGTTTGTCATTTATTTATTTAGAATTTAATTAAAATAATCAGTTCTTTAAAATTCAGCATTTACAAATCAGTTTTATTTTATATAAATGATCATCATGAGCTCATTTGTTTACATTCAGTTAGATGCAGTGCAGAAGGCTAAATATGTATTTATTTTTTACTTCATATAATACTATTTTATTTGTTTAGATTTTTTTTTAAATGTAAAACTACAGTTAGTGGCTTTTGAAAAGATTTTGATTCCTGTGTTTTCAGTGTGGTCTATAGTTATTTATTTATTGCTTTAAAAAAACAGGTTGGCTAGTAGGCTGATATATTTTATATTTCAGGTCTGCAAGTTTGTTCACTTCAGGTTGTAAAGAGATTATTTCACCTACTCTGTGTGTGTATGTGTGTATGTAGACTGCAGAGAGATTCTGTTGCCTTTGATGACGGAGCAACTCAAACTTCACCTGGAGAGTCACGAAGAGCTGGACTCCTGCTGCCAGCTGCTCAGCAACATCCTGGAGGTGCTTTACAGGAAGGACGTGGTAAGAAACACACACACACACACACACACACGCACACACACACACACGCACACACACACGCGCACATTCTCTCTCACTCACTCACTCTCTTTTCTGCTTCTTATAGTAGTTGTTCACCCCAAAATGGAAGTCTTCTAAAGTGAAGTATTCACTGTATGGCAAATTTGTGTTTATTTCATGTCACATCCTTCAACTTTCCTGACCTGTATGTGACCCGTTCAGTGATGTGAGTTTATTTAATTACGGTTAATTAATTTTTGGCTCGTGTTCTGACTGTTAATTGGCTTCTGCAGCACTCGACTGCGTTTTAACTGGGCAGATATCCAGACGCGCTGCTCTCTTCTCCGTCATTTGATCAATTACTGCTGTCATGATCAATAGAAAACTTCCATAATGTCTCTGTTAAATGAAATGTCCTTTAGTGCTACTTTTAGAATTCCTTTTAGCATTTTTAAACAGGCTCATTTGCATAAAGTGTTTTAGCCAGGGTGCATTTAGTATATTGAGTGGTTTTGAATAATAAAGCAGTGACTCTCTCGCTTTTACTTTGGCTGTGTGTCCCCATCTTTATACCTGGGTTTATTTATTAATAAAAAAATAAATAAATTGAAATAAATTAAACCTTAATCAATAAATTAATAATAAATAAAATTACTTATTTAATTTCAGCTAATTCCCAAGCCAACATTTCTCATTTTCACTTAGTTTAGCTTGAAGAACTGCTAAAATACTAAAATAACTAAAACTAAAACTGAAATAAAATTAATAACTACAGGGACTTGCAGTATAGAAATAGTGATGGGAAAAAAACAAGTACTACACTTTTAAAGTAAGAAGACATAAAAATAAAATGGCCTAAAATAACTAAAACTGAAATGAATAAAATTCATAAAAAATATAGACTAACAGTATCAAAAAGAAAAGTAAAAAAGCATCTTCTGTTACTTAAAGTAAATTAAACCGTAATTAATAAATGAATACAACTAAAATAACACATTTAATTCAGCTAGTTCCCAAGACAACATTTCTTATTTTAAACTTGAGGTACTAAAATAACTAAAACTAAAACTGAAGTTAAGCTAAACTAACTAAAATTAAAATAAGAGGATATAAAAATAAAATGTACAAAAATAACTAAAATGAAAATCAAAACATATCTTTAACTAAATTTAAAATGAAAGTAGAGGATATAAAATGTACTAAAATAACTAAAACTGAAATAAAATTCATAAACTATATAGACTTAAATTACTAAAATTGTAACTAAAAATAACTATACTTGAAATAAAATTAATAAATAAAGACTTAGAATATATAAAAATAACTAATAATAAAAAATATCTAAAATTAAACAAAGCAGAGGCTATAAAAATGTAAAAAAAAACAACCTAAATTTACTAAAACTTTAACTAAAATTAAATGAAAGCAGAGGATATAAAAACAAAATGTACTAAAATAATTAAAAACTGAAAAAAAAAAAAAAATCATAACTATTTAGATTGTTAAATTTACTAAAACTTTTAACTAAAATTAAAATAAAAGCAGATGATATAAACAAATACTAACATAATTTAAACTTAAAAATTAATTAAAAAAAATAAATCAAATTTACTGAAACTTTAACTAAATAGAAATGAAAGCATAAAGGACATAAAAATAAAATGTATTAAAATAGCTAAAACTGAAATAAGATTAATAAAAGTTGTATATACATGAAAAAACTAAGAAAAAACAACAAAGTGAATAAACTAACTAAAATTGATATGAAAGCAGAAAATGAATGTACAAAAAAAATTAGATGAAAAAAAACATAAAATAAAAATTACATAAATGTAGTAAAATAAGTAAAACTAAAATAAGATGAATAACTGAATAAAAACTATATAGACATTAAAAATGCAACTAATAAAAAATGAAGTAACAAAACTAACTAAAAAAACTTTAAAAGCAGAAACTTTAAAATTAAAATGGACTAAAATAACTAAAACCAAATACAAATTAAACCGAAATAGAAATTGTACAAAAAAATCAGAACTAATAAAAAATACAATAATATTTAATAATAATAATAATAATAATAATAATAATAATAATAATTATTATTATTATTATTATTATTATAATTATAACAAGTAATTATTAATAATAATAATGACAATAATAATTTTAATAATATTTAAAAATAACTTTTTTCCAAATAACATTAATTAATTTTGAAAATATTAATAAAATCTATAATAGTATCTCGAAGATACTAAAATAACACTGTTTTACACACATGTATGTGCGTCACTGTTTTCCTTGCTTCCTGTTGTTGTGGGTGATGCATCCTTTGAATTATTGTACGAGTGTGTGTTTGCTTGATAATTGAGTGTTTGCGTGTGTGTTGTGTAATACACGCGTCACAGTCGAGCGCAGAGCTCATTCTCATTGCTGGTTGGAGATCAGCTGCATCCTTTGAGGAGAACCTTGGAAGAGCTTGTTTAATAATTGAGGATCTGCTGTGAGTGTATCAGGATCCCCTCGAAAAAACACACACGGCTCGCAGCGATGGATCTGATGCAGTTTGCTTTTACACCAGTGAAATAGGCTATGAAGAAATCTTTTTACAGTGCTAACTAATTCAGTATATCTGTCCTTGACTAGTAAACATGACTCCAGCAGCACTGACTCACTAAAACAGTGATTAGCATCAATATTCAGAAGCTGCTTCAAATATATAAAAGTATATTTTATGATCAGCATTAATCACTATTGCGGAGCGCAAACAATTTACCGATTCATACCGATCATGACGTTTGTTTGTTTGTTTTTGTTCATTAATTTGTTTGTTTGTTCATTTGTTTCTGTTCATTTGTTTGTTCATTCAGTCGTTCACTCATTCGTTTGTTTGTTTACTCGTTTGTTTGTTTGTTCATTTATTCATTCGTTCATTTGTTTGTTCATTCATTTGTTTGTTTGTTCATTCATTTATTTGTTCACTCATTCGTTTGTTTGTTCATTTGTTCATTCATTTGTTTGTTTGTTCATTTGTGTTTGTTCATTCAGTCGTTTCTTTGTTCACTCATTTGTTTGTTGGTTTATTCACTCATTTTTTGTTCGTTTGTTTGTTCATTCGTTTGTTCATTTGTTTGTTTTTGTTCAGTCATTCATTTCTTTGTTCACTCATTCGTTTGTTCACTCAATTGTTTATTCACTCATTCTTTTGTTCAGTTGTTTGTTGTTCATTTATTCATTAGTTCGTTCGTTTGTTCATTTGTTCGTTCAATCATTTATTCATTTGTTTTTTTTCATTTATTTGTTCATTCATTTGTTGTTTATTCACTCATTAGTTTTTTCATGTTCATTCATTTTGTTTGATCGTTCATTTGATTGTTCATTTGTGTTTGTTCACTCACTCATTCATTTGTTTGTTCACTCAATTGTTTATTCACTCATTCTTTTGTTCATTCATTTATTCAGTTGTTTGTTCATTTGTTTTTGTTCATTCATTCATTTCTTTGTTCGCTCATTCGTTTGTTTGTTAATTTGCTCGTTCATTCATTTCTTTGTTTGTTTGTTCATTAATTCACTCATTCGTTTTTGTTTAATTTGTTCTCTCATTCGTTTGTTTGTTTGTTTGTTTATTTTATTTGTTCATTGATTTGTTCATTCAAGTCATTCATTCATTTTTCATTCATATGTTAATTCCTTTTTTATTGATTCATATATATTTTTTTATTCATTCATATATTAAAGTATTAAATTAAAATTGTATTAATAAATTAAAGGAATTAATAACATGCTATTCTAATAAATCAAAATTCTAAATAAATAATCCTCAATAATTGCATGTCATTATTTGATGAGAAAATCTACTGAAAATAAGGCAATTTAATTTATTAGACTTTGTGTAAAATGAGAAAATAAATAAACACATGCATTAAACAATTAATATATTATTTATTTTATAAACACAAGGTTATGTCCTACAAATTGACAGCCCTATTTGTTTACTTATAAAAAAAAAAAAAAAGGTGAATTTTCTATTTTTTTTGTGATTTTTCCCTACTTTTCGATTTAGATAAATGACAGCCTTGTCAAATGTGGAAGCCCTTCAATAGATAAATGCGTTTAAAAATTAATATATTGTTTAATTTCTAAACACAGGGTCATGTTCTGCATGAACATGGCTTAAATTGATAGGCCTAATTATTAAAAATATATCATTTTATCCCTAATAATGTGTACATGGCATTATTTCTATCCTAGGTAATCCGAGATAAAAGACCATTGTTTTTTAAAGAGACCCCGTATTACAGACTGATTTCAATCGCTCATGTTACTTAACTTTATCATTCATTCAGCTTGATTTAAAAGATATATTATGCTGCAATTCCAAATAAATGGTGAAAAACTTTTTGACCCATTGATTTAGACCCACTGAAATTGACTTTTTTTGTACTGCAAATGTTGATAAATCGTTTGTTTGTGGTGTACTTCTGTGTGGTTTCAGGGCCCGACGCAGTGGCACGTTCAGATCATCATGGAGAAACTGCTGAGGACAGTAAACAGGACGGTGATCTCCATGGGCAGAGACTCTCCTCTCATAGTAAGTGTTTCTCTTTCTGTCACAGGCTTGTTCCTCTGGGATGTGCTGAGTTTTTTGGGCTTCCTCTGTCTGTGGTTAGTAACAGTGTGTTCTACCACAGCAGTGCTATGGCCTGCTGTCTGCAATCCTCAGATGGCTCCACAAACACACATACGCTCACAGAGAGGCTTTGTTCACACAGGCAGCAAAGTATGACTTTTTGTGGCATATCCAACTCAAATCCTTGTAGCTTTTGTGGCATGGACAAAACAACAACACTCTAAAGTTGAAGGGTGTCATTTTTCCCAAACAGTCTCTCCCTCATTGGTCAGCTAACTCATAGCCCCGCCTCCAGACTCACACCATTGGTTGAGCCGGTGCATTTGAGTGCTGTGTAAATATTTGTCAGTGTTTATCACTGTTGGTTTGTTAGTGTCTCAGTGTTTGTGTTGATTTGATTTTGAGCAGATGGTGGGAACTCGCAGCAGCTTTTGGCACTGGTTTTACAGCTCCTGTGATTACAGAAGCACACATTGCTTTAGTTTGCATTTTGCTGCTGTTCATCTTGTCCAGGCTGATCTGAGATCAGGTGTTGGGCAAATAGTTCAGTCAGAAAGCTTCAGGCTTTTATCAGTGCAGGATGCCCATAGTGTCTGTCCTTGACTTTTACAGCCACATCTCTCCATATGCATGCTAAGCATCTCTTTTCCTCGCCCTCTGTACGCCTGGGTTTGTGTTTAAAGGAATAGTGCACCAAAAATGACATTTCCTTATTATTTGCTAGTTTTCATTCCGTTACAAACACATATTGCTTTTTTTTTTTAAAGTATGTTCATGCAATTATAGAGCTTTCAAGTGTCAAAAAAGATGCAAAAGCACCAAAGATGGACCATGAAATTAGCAATGCACCAATATTGAAATTTAGCCTCTTAAACATGGCCCCTGGACCACAAAACCAGTCTTAAGTAGCAAAAATCATTAGAATATTAAGTAAAGATCATGTTCCAAGAAGATATTGTGTAAATTTCCTACCATAAATATATCAAAGCTTAGTTTTTGATTGCAAAAAATTGACACTTATGACTGGTTTTGTGGTCCAGGGTCACATATATAAATATTTCTCCTATAATGTTTTTGTTTTGTTTTGTTTTTTTACCTTGAAAGCCTATTTTATTTTTATTTTATTTTATTTTATTTTGAGAAGAGGAACAAGAATATAAATGTAGCATATTTATATATTATTTTATATATATTTTTTTTTATTAACCCTCCCCCCCCAATAAAAAGTTTTAAATTATTTACTTTTATAAATGTTTTTTTTTACACCATAAAGGTATTAAAATAATAATAATAATAATAATAATAATAATAGTTGTTGTTGTTGTTGTTGTTGTTATTATTATTATTATTATTATTATTATTATTATTATTATTATTATTATTATTATTATTATTATTTTATTATTATTATTCATTTTTTGAAAAATAGTCTTGTAAATTTAGGCTTAATTTCTTTACACAAATATAATTTGTATATATTTATATTTTACTTTTGATTTTGGTGTGAATGTTTTATTTTGTTTTTATTTTATTTTATTTTAATTCATTTTATTTTTTATTGTTTTATTTATTTATTTTATTACAATGTTCACATGTAGCATCAGTACTGCACTTTTCCAGTAATGTTACAGTCCTTAACTCATCAGATTGCTGAAGCTGAATTGGCAGCATTTCACCAGAACGTTTACGGCCATATATGTGTGAAAGTCTCTAGTGATTGCCGCTTGATCGCAGACGTGCCGCTGAAGTACTTTCCTGCCGATCTCCTCCTTTCTCAGTTATTATCCCGCCATTATTCTCTCTCCTCTGGTGTTCAGTAAGTAGGTCTGCGGACGATCTGCAGTGTGATGTTGCTACAGAACTAACCTCTGATTTATGTCTCTTCTTTCTACTGAGCTTATGTTAAAAGGTCTCTAAACTCCAGATGCTCAAGTCCTAATGGTGGAGTCATATAATGCCCATTCATCGCTCTCAGAGCACATATACTCTTTGCTGACCTTTGCAGTAAATCCTTCTGTCTTATGTGGTGCAATCGTGTGCCAAGCCGAGCACATCTGCCAAGAAGAGGGCTGGGCTGAAATAGGCAACGTTTATGAAAACTGAATGTTAAACTGGTTTCATTCTGAATTGTATGAAAATGAGAGAATTAGGGTTTTTTTTAATGTCATTTCTGTGAATCGAATCTTTGACTCATTTGCATCAACAGTAAAAACATACACAGGTCAGTGCATGATTTTTTTGGATATATATTTAAATTTGTATTTACACATTTTGGCAGACACTTTTATCCAAAGTGACTTTGATTGCATTTTCAATTCATGCATTCTCGAGGAATCCCGTGACCCTGGTATTGCTGGCACCATGCTTTACTATTTGAGCTATTTGTTATATTGATGCATTCCCTGGGAGTCGAACCCATGACCTTGGCGTTGCTAGTGCCATGCTCTATTTTTTGAGATACAATGTATTTTTTCAAGTATGCATTTGTGAAATTTACTATACATTGATTATATTGCTGCATAAAAATGACAGTTAAATATTCTTGTTTAATTACTGAAACATGATTATTTTTAATAAGGTTTTTCTGTTCATTTTCTAATTTCCTGGGTTTTGAACCCATGACCTTAGCGTTGCTAGCACCATACACTTTTTTTTTTTTTTTTACATATGCATTTGCTAAATTTAGTATGCATTAATTATATTAATTATATATTATTATTATTATTTTTTTTTAATATAATTATTATAATTATATATTAATTATTATTATATATTAATTCATATATAATAATATAAACATGATTATTTTTAATAAGATTTTTTAGTTTTCTCCTTTCCTGGGAATCAAACCCCTGACCTTGGTGTTGCTGGTACCATGCTTTACTATTTGAGTTTTTTTAGTATGTATTAGCAAGTATTTATTACGCATTTATTATTTTGATGCATAAAAAAAAAATGAATATACATGCATTTACTGGGAATCAAACCCATGACCTTTGCTCTACTTTTTGAGATACTTTTTGAGATGCAAGAACTTTTTTTTTTTGAAGTACGTATTTGTTATATTTATTATGCATATGTTATATTGATGCATAAAAATCACAGTTAAATATTCTTGTTTAATTACTGAAACATGATTATTTTTAGTAAGGTTTATCTTTTTTTTTTTTTTTTTCCTGGGATTCTAACCCATTACCTTGGTGTTTCTGGCACCATGCTTTACTATTTGAGCTATTTTTAGTATGTATTTGTTATATTTAGGATGCTTTTGTTATATTGGTCCATAAATAAAAATATACAGAAATAGTCATGCATTCACTGGAAGTCCAACCCATGACCTAGTGCCATGCTCTACATTTTGGGATGTGTATATATATATTTTTAAGTATGCATTTGTGAAATTTAGTATGTGTTATGTTGATGCATTATAATGCTAAATGACTATTCTTGTTAACTGACTAAAAAGTTAACTAATTGTCTACAAATGATTTTTTTTTTCGCTTTTTGCATTTCCTGGGAATCAAACACATGACCTAGGCGTTGCTAGCGCCATGCTCTATTGTTTGTGTGAAAGATTTTTTTTTTCTAGTATGCATTTGTTATATTGATGCATAAAAATAAAATATCCTTACACTTTTCTTTACAGAAACATGATTATTTTTAATAAACTTATTCTTAATTATATATACATAAATACCATAAAATAAAATAGAATCTTCGATTTAAGCCATTTTTGAGCATAGCTAAAGACGCAAAAAAGCTAAATCCAGCCCCTGCTTTTAATTATGCAAACATGTCATTGTTGAATGCTGAATTTCAATATTTGAAGGTCTCAAAATGATAGATTTGACACTTGCTGTGTCTGTATATGCTTTTCTTTAAATGTATAAGCATGTTTAATGTTTAGCAGATTTGATAGTCCATTTAGTGTGTGTGTGTTTGCTCTCTGTGGGCGGCTCTTTCACGCTGACCTTGTTCGTCAGGGCTCTGTTGCTTGGATTCAGATTTATGCATTAACTTTTCTCTGTGGTTTTGCTGGATGTGAGTGTAGAATTTAAATGAGACTGATCAGCTCACACACACACACACACACGTCCTGCAGAAGTGCACTTACAGTAAAGAAGCTTGAGTAAAAAATTCTTCTTAAACTTCAAAAACTCTGAATCCTACAGATCTCAGTTTGCAGACTACATTCACGAGCCTTATAAACCTCATCTATAGCACCCAGGAGGGTTTTTTCTTCTTTGTCAGGATCTGTGCTTTTGTATATTCAGAGTATTTTAGCTCCTCCCATTCCACTGCAGTAGGAGGGGTTTGGTGGAGGAAGCAGGCTTTTGATTGGCTGCTCTGTTTGATTGACATTGCAGGACTGACGGCAGGTGCGGTCTGCAGCCTCGGTGCAGCAAAATCCTCTTGGATTTACATTCTTCCCACATTCTCTGTGCATTAAATATACATTTGTGATGATGGAGAGGCTCTTCACATTGATTTATTTCTATCTGTAGGTTTTTTGCTGACTGTCCTCCTTTAAGTGCTTTTCAGATGAGTTTTTCAAACTCTCTCGCATGGGAAATACCGAATGTTGCTGCAAGCATGCATGGGAATTCCCTGCTTAATAAACATGGAAATGCACACCCTTCTTCATTGTGACCTGGAGAATGCTAATAACTCTGTCTTCTTTGCTTCACTTCGGGGAATGAAAGTGAGGGGGAGAAATACATTGAGGATCCCTTCAAAGGAACATTATCTCACTGGGAGAAAAAACAAACAAACAGGTGGCTTAGTGCAGCTGCATCTCTTTTAACTTGTTTAATAGCTTTTTTATTTATTTCTTTTTTTTTTATGTCATATTCATATTGGCTTATTTTTCCCCATTCAGATTTTATTTTAGATTAGTTTAGTCTTTTTTTTATTTTATTTTATTTTTTTTTAGTTTAGTTTATCATCAATGTCCACATAGGTTTTTTACCTTTATATTACTATTTCTTTTTTTCTTTTTCTATTTTTCCTTTTTTTATTTAGTGTACTTTAAGTCACATGGCCTTTATTTTATTTTATTTTATTTTATTTTTACTTTTATTTTTTTATTTTTTTTTATCAATGTCAATGTAGGCTTTTTACTTTTCCATTTTTTTTTCTTTTTCTATTTTCTTTTTTCTAAATTTAGTGAACTTTAAAAAAACTTGACTATTTTATTTTATTTTATTTTATTTTATTTTATTTTATTTTATTTTATTTTATTTTATTTTATTTTATTTTACCAATGTCCGCATAGACTTTTTACCTTTCCATATATATTTTCTTCTTTTTCTATTTTCTGTTTTTTTTTTTTTTGTTTGTTTGTTTGTTTTTGTTTTTTTTAAGTTGGTGAACTTTAAGTCACCTGACTATTTTTTTTATTAACTTTATTTTGTAATTTTTTTTTATTAATGTCAACGTAGGCTTTTTACCTTTCCATTTCTTTTTCTTTTATTTTTCTATTTTCTTTTTTCTAAATATAGTGAACTTTATTTATTTTATTATATATCAATGTTCCACACATGCGTTTTACCTTTCCTTCTTTTTTTTTTTTTTTCTTTTCTATTCTATTCTATTGTATTTTCTTTTCTTTTTTTTAATTTAGTGAACTTTAAGTCACCTCGCTATTTATTTTATCTTATGATAAATATGATTTTATTTATGAATGTTTTAAAGGGTTTTTAGTTTTTGCATCAGATGTTTTTCTGAAACACTTTCTCTCATCAGTTATCTTGATCCTCACATCAGGCTTTGTACTAATATTAAGTAATTCCACAGAATCAATCCCATGAACTTACAGTTGCCATCTGGAGTGAATCGCAGTCATCGGCTCTGTATTTTTACTCATTTATTTATTTTCTCCCTGCTGTTCCTAGATCGCTGCAGTGGGTTTATTCTTATCCAGTGTAATCTGGGTGGACGAATGGTGAACCTGACAGAAAACAGATCTCACTTCCTTTTGAATCTAAAGCTGCTTTTCTCACATAATTATGTCAGCTAACCCTGATTCATTTACCTCATTTGAGTTAGTTTCTTTCGTCCTTGTAAAAGTGAAAATATCATAAGCAGTACTAATTAATCATTTGTTTCTACAAATACTACTTTTGCTTTGAATAAAATGTATTTTTTGCTCATTTATTTCTACAATTTTATTAATTAATTAATATATATATATATATATATATATATATATATATATATATGTATATATGTGTATATATGTATATATGTGTATATATGTATATGTATATATATGTATATGTGTATATATATGTATATATATATATATATATATATATATATATATATGTATATATGTATATATATATATATATATATATATATATATATGTGTGTATATATATATATATATATATATATGTATATATGTATATATATATATATATATATATATGTATATATGTATATATGTGTGTATATATATATATATATATATATGTATATATGTATGTATATATATATATATATATATATATATATATATATATATATATATATGTATATGTGTGTGTGTGTATATATATATATATATATATATATATATATATATATATATATATATATATATATATATATATGTGTATATATGTGTATATATATATATGTGTATATATATATATGTGTATATATATATATATATATATATATATATATATATATATATATATATATATATATATATATATATATATATATATATATATACGTATATATATATATATATATATACGTATATATATATATATACGTATATATATATATATATATATATACATTTAATTTCTATGGATAAAATAAGGCTTTGAAATGCATTATACATCCTCATTGAGTGCATTGAAGCGTCAGACAGACTCGGAGCCACTGTGTTTTTTCATGTTTTATTTTGTATAGTAAATAGTTTTAAAAACTGTATAAAATACACAATATTGCACATAATAAATCAATTGCACTTTTTTTTAAGGAACAGAAAACATCTAATTGTCTCTTTAGGCTACAGTTAGAGCTATTGAGAATCACAACCGCTGTGATACGAGAGGAGCTCGAGTTGTGTGTCTGAAGTTGCCAACAGGGAGAGAGTGAATTCAGTGGAGATGCTGTGGTTTTTTTTGTCAGTCAAGTGGATTATGTTGCCCTTTTTTAAAGACTTTGGCACATATCTGCAGACGGGATGCTGTTTTTGGCCTCAGCTATGACATTCCCACAATGCTTTGTTCTTGTGATGTCACTCCGTGGGCTGAAATCAGTATCGGTGGAGATGATTTAAACCCTGTTTTTCATCTAAAAAGGGATGTTTGATTTTCAGTATGGCTTTCACTCTGGTTCTGTACACACAGAATTCTTTGCATTTAATTGCACTCACTGGTAGTGAGAAAAAAATGTTCTTTTAATCCTTGTTGTGCGTACAGAACCAGACCAAACAATTAGTCAATGCATCTGAGAAAGTGGGTTTTGCGTTTCCAGGTGCAATAGATTTGATGGATAAATGCATTTGTCAGTTTGCGGTGTGTATGTGGCCTGTATGTTGTCAGGAAAAAAAAAAATCAGTTTTCTTCCTGTAGACTTGTCGGTGTGTCAGCTAAAGCTGAGAGATGTTTAAGCATTGAAGTGTTTGTAGAAATAAAGCAAGGCTGTGTGAGATTCTCATATTTATCTTGTTTTTTTTTTTTTTTTTTATGAGTTTCTTCACCCCTCTCTGTTTTTGGTCATTTGAGTGAGTTTTAATGAGGAAAGACATGTATTATTCTCTTCAAAATCAAAGAAATTATATTTAGCTTAAAGAAAATGAAGCCTTTTTCATGAATTTTTATACTGACATTGAATGTACAATTATGCATATTACCGTAATGCAAATAATTTTTCGTTATTTCATTATAATGTTGAAATTAATATAAACATAAAATAGAAAATGAAAGCATTGTTAGTTAGTACTGGCCTGAATAAGATATTTCACATAAAAGACATTTACATATAATCCACAAGAGAAAATAGTTGAATTTATAAAAATGACCCCGTTCAAAAGTTTACATACACTTGTTTCTTAATACTGTGTTGTTACCTGAATGATCCACAGCTGTGTTTTTTTGTTTAGTGATAGTTGTTCATGAGTCCCTTGTTTGTCTTGAACAGTTAAACTGCCTGCTGTTCTTCAGAAAAATCCTTCAGGTCCTACATATTATTTGGTTTTCCAGGGTTTGTGTGTATTTGAGCCCTTTCCAGCAATTACTTTGATTTTGAGAGCCACTGAGGACGACTGAGGGACTCATATGCAACTATTACAGAAGGTTCAAACCCTCACTGATGCTTCAGAAGGAAAAACCATGCATTAAGAGTTTTAATTTGAGAATCAGGATAAATTTAACTTTTGTCTTCTGGGAAACATGCAAGTATCTTCTGTAGCCTCTGAAGGGCAGTACTAATTGAAAAAAAAAAAAAAATGATATTCAGGCAAAATATGAAAAAATGTACACATCTTCATTCTGTTCAAAAGTTTTCACCCCCAGGTCTTAATGCATGTTTTTTTTTTCCCTATCTGGAGCATCAGTGAGTGTTTTAACCTTCTGTAATAGTTGCATATCCCTCAGTGTGAAAAGATGGATCTCAAAATCATACAGTCATTGTTGGAAAGGGCTCAAATACACAAAAATGCTGGAAAACCAAATAATTTGTGGGACCTGAAGGATTTTTCTAAAGAACAGCAGACAGTTTCACTGTTCAGGACAAACAAGGGACTAATGAACAACTATCACTAAACAAAAAAAAACACAGCTGTGGATCATTCAGGTAACACCAGTAATAATCAAGGGAATGTAAACTCTTGAATGCGGTCATTTATCTAATGTGAAATATCTTATTCAGGTCAGTACTAAATAAACATTTTGTATGATCCCTCTTATTTTGGTCAAATTAACATTTCACAGATTCTGAACGTCAGCTTGACCTTAACTGTGTATATAATTAAAAAATGATATTTTAAATGACTAATTTTATTAGATATGCTTAATTAGATACATTTGTTCTGTAGGTACGAATTTGTTCCAGAAAAGACCAGAAAAAAATGGTTCTTTATTTTTGACTTTACTTTCTTTATGCAAAATATCGTTTTCATTTGTCTTTTTGAAGTATCACCTTTTCACCTGGGACTAAATTTCTTCTCTCTGTTCTGAACGCTGAAGATGAACTGACCTGCTGTCATTACTCTCTCAGACTTGTGGCACACACATATGCTCCAGGATATATTATTTGCTTATGTTCCTTGTCACAACAGGAACATTGTTTGATTCAGTGCAAGTGTAGAGAGTGCATTTGTTCGCACTATAGACAGGATGTGATGTCACACTCTAGGGATTCGGCTTTTAAGTCTAAATAGATTCAAAATAAATTCAAAACATTAAAATATAAATGTAATCTAGTTTCCTGTAAAAGCTTGCTTTGTTATATTGCACCAACAGCTCAATCGGAGACGTTTAGATCCTGTATCGGCCAAACATTTTTTTCCATATGCAGAGTTCAAGTCTAGTGTGATTGAAGCTTTAAAGGTGATTGTTTGTTGTTGTTTCCATGGTTACGCCTGTAGTGTAACAGTCAGGTTCCGGAAGTCAAAATTCCGTTCATTTTCTCCATAGGGAAATAGATTTTTACCGATAACTTATGAAAGATCAATGGTATGTGACCCTGGAGCACAAAACCAGTCTTAAGTAGCACATGTATATTAGTAGCAATATCCAGCAATACATTGTATAGGTCAGAATTATTTTTTCTTTTATGCCAAAAATCATTAGGATATTAAGTAAAGAGTTCCATTAAGAAATTTTGTCAATTTCATACTGTAAATATATCAAAACTTGCACTGCTTTTTCACGCACCTGTCAAATTTGAGATTTTGGGCTTTTTGGTTTTTCATAGTGATTTTCCAGCTAGTGGAAAGAAAACATCCAAAGGACACATTTTCTCAAAATGATTTTTTTTTTCATTAGCACTTAAACACCAAACTTTACATTTGTATTCCTGTCTATAACTTGAAGGTTTTTAAAGAGTGATTTGTTCATATATAATTTGCTTGATTATATTGATTATTTTTATTCAAAACAAAAGTGTGAAAATATATTGTTTTCTCTCTGTTCTAAGTATTTTCTGAATTATGGAGTGACAAAAATTAGATATCCAAAATTAAACATTTTGAAACAAACTTCATCCAGTGTTTAGATTTTTGTATTAGAAATGTATGCAAATTAGTGCATATTTCATTAAATAATGCCTCATTTACATACTTAAACCTAACATTTTTGAAAACTTGTAATACAAAAAATGTTTGCCATTTTCAATGTAATCATTCAACTGGGTAAGTAAGGTGATAACTATTATTATTTATTTATTTATTTTTAAAATACTATTCACCTTAAACAAATGGACCCTTATGACTGGTTTTGTGGTCCAGGGTCACACATATGCTTTAGTTGAAGCCTCGACTTCACATTATTTCAACTGTGTTAATTTACCAGTGGAATCCCTGGTTAAAAACTACATTACCTACAATGCTTTACAGAAAATTCCAGCAATCACAGAGCAGCAGTGAGCAAATTGTACCAAACGAGAGATGAACCTAAAATAAATACTTTCTATATATACAACTAACAATTTTAAATGGCTAGTTTTTCATTTCTCCATTATGTATAATTTATGCAATTTTTCCAACGACTCATGGGATTGTAGTTCTTTCCCTCTCTAAAGCTATACAGCACACAGCCTTTGTCTTTTTGTACATTTTCAAATACTTTTTTACTTCAGTGTTGTGATTCTCCTCGTAGCTGGTTGGTTTGGTGCATGGTTTCTAACGCTTTAATGAAGACATTTTTTAAAACCCCTATGGGAAAAATGAATAGAAAAAAATATTTCGGAACAATGCTGAAATGCACTCCATAGAACATAATTTGAAATTTTAAATGATTTGAAATGAACAGACACTGAATTGAAAATGCTTCATATAATTCAGTAATCCAATAAGTGAGAAGTTTATATATATATATATATATATATATATATAGTGTCTAGAAAATCTTTAAATGTGATTATTACGAATCTAGAAAAATAAGTCATACTTTTTTCCTTATTCTTTTTTTTTTCTTGTAATAATAGTATATGAAAGTTTATATGAATTCACAGAGGCTTGTAATATTTCCGTATAAATCCCATATAATGCATTTGTTGTGACTTCACCGCTTTGGGCTGTGAATAATTACATCCTCTGGTTAGTTTTCCATTCTCCATATCTGTGAAGTTCTCTGTGAGAAACATCATCCAGTGCATCTGAAGAGTTGTGCTTCAATTTTATGCTGCAAGGAAGAGAAGACTGAAATAAAAAGTCCGGTCCTTGTTTTAAATCCTCCTGATTTCCCAAAACTTGAGCAGGATGATGACCCAAAAAAAAAAGAAGAATTGCAAAGCAAGATTTGTTATTGATCCAGTTTAAATAATAATTTCACACTCTGCTTGAGGGAAATAGTCTCATTATTCCTTTTTTTCCAGGAGAAAATTCCATTATTCTGTTAAATATACATATATATATTTTTTTATTAATACTAGCTGCAATATTTCCAAAACCAAGTTCAGTACTCGCGTCCATTAGCTACCAAAGGGGCAAAAAACAAAAATCAATCTGATAGGATTTTCCTGAATCATCCTGATCAAAAAGCGGTGAACTGATGCTCCTGTAGCGTTGCTTTCTGTTGCTCCTGTATGTAGAATATAATGGTGAGTCGTGTATGTAATCCTGTGGTCACAGAAACCAGAGTTTCCAGCGCGCGTGTTTCTTGGCCTCCGCTTTGGATTTGCGTTTGGGCGTGGAGCCGATGGTCTCCTGAGGATACGGCAGAGGGGGGAACGGGGACTCCTCGGTGGGACACAGTCTCTTCATCAGAGGCTGGAGCTTGTCTTCCTGCAGTTTAAAGTCCAGCTCCACACTGCAGCACAGAGACACAACAAATACAGATTCAGCATCATAATACTGGACATGCATACTACAGGAAGTCAGATTATCAGTCAGAAATGTTCACAGTTTGCAGTCTATTTTACTTCTGTATTTGGAGACAATGTTTATTACTCATGTTGACCTTTACCCTACTATCGAATTATAAATATGTATATATGTCATAAAGAATAATGTAAATAATAATAATAATAATAATAATAATATAAATAAATTAAGCATTTTTAGACCAAGATTATTATTTTTATTTTATTTTTTTATGTTTTATTTTATTGCACATTTTTTTTTGCACGTGCATAAAAGTATAATAATAATAATAATACCTTTATGGTATAAAATAGGCATTATTATTATTATTATTAATACAGATCCATTTTACTTCTTAATAATAATAATAATAATAATAATATAAATGCCAAAAAATTATGAAGCCTATTTTAGACCGTAAAGATTTTATTTTATTTTATTTTATCTCCCCTATCTTAAATCTTAAATGTAGCATATATATTTTAATTATGTTACATTAAGATTTTTTATTTTTTTGCATGTGCATGAAAAAAAACAACTTTTTTTTAAGACCATAAAGGTATAATAATAATAATAATAATTCCTTTATGTTCTAAAATAGGCTTCATATTTTATTTTATTTATTTTATTTGTTTTAAAATATATATATTTTATTTTAAATTAAAATAGGCTTCATTTTATCATTAAGTTTGTCACAATAATTATTCCTTTTTTGAAAAATAGTCTTTTAAATTTAGGCTTAATTTTCTTTACACAAATTATTTTGGCTTGAAAAATCAAAGTAGTAAATTAAATTCAAATAAATTACATTAAAAATGAAAGAAAAGAAAAAAAAGCCATGAACATTTTTCTAACGTCTAGGCTTTTGGCTTTTGTCTTTTACCGCTGACATCTCTTCCCAAGCATTTTTGTTCATAATCTTCACATTTGATGTGTTGAAGGAAGGTAGCAGTGGCACAATTGAGTTTCCAGATGGTCTGAAGCTGCTGTTTTGTTGTACTTTCTGTTGCTGTAAAGTAGCGAATTAAGATCTTGAGGTATAACAGATGAGAAGCTAAATGATCTGTGATGTATTTGACTATGTTTCTCTAGTTTGTAGAGTTGATGTTGCTGGCTGTGTAAAGATGAGTGTGTAAGTGTGTGGCCCTCTGCGGGTGTTGCATTGTGGGATTTATCCTCTGGAGATAATCCAGCGTCCTCCACACATCTGATTCCTCAGATCAGTCACATTAAACTCCACGATTAAAGAGCAGAGATGGAGAGATGAGAGTGGAAGAGGGAATGTGATGGAGTGAGGGATTATTTCACTCCAGCAGACTGAACAAACTTCAGTCTCTTGAAGGAGAGAGTGTTTGTGTGCTTACAGACCTGTGCACTGGATTTGATCTGGTCTTTATGTTTGTAGTTCTGAGATGTGATTGGATAAGCTGTTTTCAAAGGCCTTTTCCAAAACTCTGCAAGTCTACTTCAGCTGATTGTAGCTGATGGTTGATATAATGTGGATATCTATGATATGATGCTTTATTATAATCTTTAATCTTTATTATAATTATATAATTTACATAATATTTACTCATTTTGCATGTGCATTATCCATTGCTGATTTTAGAACTTTTTTTCTAAAATATTGTTTTTATATTAATTTCATATTTTCTTCTTCTTTCTCAATATTTATAATATTAAATATTGAGAAAAAAATATATTATTAGAATTTTTTTTTGGTATAGAATTATTTACTTGTTCTCATTTTACATATCTATTGTTGGTAGAATTTAGATTTTAGATTTCTATTAAGTGATTGTAAAAAATGACAAGACAAAAAAAAAATATATATGTATACATATACACGTACACAAATATAAGTAATATTTTTGGCATATATGAAATGTACAATAATAAACAAATACATACAAATAAAATGCATTAAATAAATAATAAACATTACATATAGAAAATGAAGAATGTTATTTTAATATTTATTTTTTAAATTTCTGTTTATCTGTTGACTGTAAAAAAAATAAGATAATTGTGGAAAAAAATATATATGTAATGCATAATAAATAGCGCTGTGTGTGTGTGAGTGTGAGTGTATGTATATATATATATAATCCACAAAAATACATATAAAATGCATTAAATGAATAATAAACATTTGTATTATTTATTTATTTTTTTTAATGGTGGTAGTAGTAGTAGTAGTAATAATAATAATAATAATATCAGTAATAATAGTAATAATAATAATTCATTAATTTAATGCACCCACATATCAAATATAATATACCAAAATTATATTGCCATATATAAAATTCACAAAAGTACATAAAAATAAAATATATAAAATAAAAAATAAACATTTGCTGTGAGGGCAATGAAAATGAAAGAAGAAAAAATAAAAAAATAAAAAAACAGCATTTTTTCTTCAACATTAAACTACAAAGCCCAATAAACTACTGCCAAATTATCAGCGATTGCGAGTCGCTCCTCGAGAAACTCAAAGCGGCTTGTTCAAAGAGCTTCTTGAGACTTATTGAGATAATGAGTGATTTGTACGTGTCTCTCTGTAGCGAGAACATGGTCATATTGATAAGGGCATAATTAGCAGGTTGTGCTGTGTGATTCATTTGCTAATTGCTGCATTGCTCTGCGCCTGAATGCAAAGGCCAGACACACAACGAACACGAGTCTTCAATAACTCACGCACTTTACATAACCTTCCACTCTCATGAACCCAAACACGGCTTTAAATACAGCCTGGCTCACAATGTGCAATTCACTGCATTTAGAACCTGAATTCAATGTTTTTGAAAGATGCCTAGTGCATGAAATTAACAGGAAAGCAGTGCAGTTCAAAGAGAGTTCATTTGTCATGTTGAATGGCAGCTCTCTGTTTGCCGACTACAAAATAAACTTGTCATTGTGGATGCGTCACATTCGTCAAATACATTGAAGCTCTTTGAGTGTTAAAAGTCTCTCTCCATCTGTTAATCTGATTGAAGAGAGAAATGTGAGTCTTTCATTATATTACCACTGAGAAATGCAGTGCTTTTAACTCTCAGGACACGACAAGCAACTATTGATAACTGGAAATGTAAAAATATCCACTGAATGTTTTTTGCTTTAAAAATGCCTTGGTGATGGAAAAAGCTTAAACTATGTGAATAAAATATTACACTCAAAGAAATCACCCGTTAGACTGGATCTTCTAGCAAAAGAACATAGGCTTGTAAATATGCTGTGCAACTTCATGTTAAGACTATAAATTCTAATGTGTGTGTATATATGTGTGTGTGTATAATAATAATAATAATATATATATATATATATATATATATATATATATATATATATATATATATATATATATATATATATATATAATTTAGGATAAATAATACTTTTTTAAAATATATAATAAATTAAATGCCAAAAAAATATAAAAATGTTCCAAATATAAAACAATTAATTTAACATTTAATTTACTTAATAAAAAAAACTATAAAAAGGAACATTGTAAACAATTATAATAATTTCTGCATTTCAGTAAGTAAATTTATTTTTTACACCAATTAAATCAGTCATATATTATTTATTTAAAATATAATTAAATACTGCATTTCTGTATTTGTTTAGAAGCGTATATTTAAAAGATTACTGTTTTTTTTTTTATAAATTAAATTGCCAATTAAATAATGAAAAATATAACAATGATTGTTAATTACAAACTGTATATTTTTAGGCAACAATTATAATACATTCTTATATTATGCATTTTATCAGTAAATGCTTTGTTTCAATAAATTAAATCAGCATGTCAAAATAAATTATTAAAATAAAAAAAAAATAGAAACTACATTTAATTTTTTAATCAAATCAAATTTTTTTCAATGCATTATTTGTTTTTAAAAATAAATTCCAGTTAATTCATAAAAAATATATAAAAATGACTATTTGCAAATTGCAAATTATGTAATTTAGGTAACAATTATAATACATTCTTATGTATTTTTTTAAGAATTGATTCTTATGCTCTTTATGTAATTGATTATTTCTCACTATATTTTTATTTTATTTTATTTTATTTTATTTTTTTATTTTACCCAGTCTGGTGCCTCTTGTAAATTTTTTTTTTTTTTTTAGATTTACATTTTATTTGACATTTTAATTTTTTTTTGTATTTTATTTTACATTATATTTTATTATTTTTTTAATTTGTTTTATTTTATTTTCAGATTTACGTTTTATTTGACTTTTTTTGTATTTGAATTTATTTTAGATTTTATTTTACTTTCTATTTTATTATTTTTATTTTATTTTATTTTATTGCCCAGCCTTGTTGCCTCTTGTAAATTTGTGATTCTTCTTCTCATTTTTATTTTATTTTATTGTATTTTTTTTGTAGTTTTTTATAGTATTTTTTTTTTTTTTTTTTTCCTATTGCCCAGCCTTGGTGCCTCTTGTAAGTGTTCTCTGTGATTCGTCGAATTTTCTTGGAAATGACACTCTGAATCTGTATTATGAAAAGCAATTTCTAGTTTTGAAGAATTAAAACCATTTTCGGCTCCATAAGCTCTTCATATTTCCATTTAATGGCAGCAGTAATTTCATTCTCTGAATTGACGCGCAGCTCTTTTTTTCTGCCGAAGCATGACATGCGTTTCAGCGCTCACGATTTCTCGCTTTAGAATCACAAATCAATGTTTAATATTTCTCTCAGGATCAATACGGTTCTCCGCAATATAAACCAGAGCATCATTAGAGAGGAACGCAGTGAAGTGGCTGTCCAAAGTACGTCAATATTTCATTTGCATTAGAGCCAAACGTGACGTTGTTTTCTTCTGACAGGCCTAGATTTCTCTCTCTCTCCGAGGTTTGTGCGGTTTACTTCACTGATCGTTTGCAGCGTCTCCTGCTCTCCACCCACGACTGTTGTCAAGCGCTAGAGTCCTGACGCTTTTCTGTGTTTCTGAGCTGCTAATTAGAAACTGAAAGGCGTTGAGAAGGGCTGAAGATCCTCGCTCGTTGCCCCTGCGCTGTTCTTTAATGTGGCATAGGCTTTCCTTCCCTTCATCCCTGAGGATGAGGAGTGGTTTGATCTGGCTCTGCTCCTCCTGTTTAAGCTTATTAACATCGGAGGTCTTCTCATCCTGTTCTTATCTCAGCGTTTACACAGGAAACGTATCACTGCAGCGGTTAAGTGCTCGCTGTGACCCGATGTTCATCACATCAGAACAATTGTTTGCGTGTGTTTGAGACGTAATGAAATCAGAAAATACTGGAGAAATGTTCCACCCACATCTCCAGCTCATCGGTGTCAGTTTCCAGCGTCTCGTTTGTTTTCATGTGGATCTCTGGGTAATTTAAAAACTCTTAGAACTTTCTTTTCTTGACCTACTTTTAACTTTTTTTGGTTGTTTAAAAAAATCCAAAGATGTACAAAAAGTGTTACATATCTTCCACTTATCAACACACAAAGGGTTAGTTTGAGAGCATAAACCTTCCCACATTAAAAAAAAAACAAAACATATATATATATATATATATATATATATATATATATATATATATATATATATATATATATATATATATATATATATATAACCTAACCTAACCCTAACCTATTTTTTTTTTTATTTGTCTATTTAGGTCACTGTATTTGGATTTGTTTTTACAGTTCTTTGTATTGACTTGCTCGGTTGAGCATGATAAAATCTTTTAATCGTGAAAGTTTAGTCACAAACGATTCCAAAAGCATGTATAAGATGTTTTAGTTGTAGTTTATTAGCAAAAGGTATCTGTGAATAAGTTCACACTGAGTGTGTCAGTGAATCAAAATCTGCAGTGATCCATTTGTCATCACTCAATTTTATGGAAATGTCATTTGGCTGCATATTAGTGCATGCATGAATAAATTAAAGAATAAATAAAGAAATAGTTTAAAGATTTATTTTTCATTTTATTTTATATTATTTATTTTAATTTATTTTATAGTTTATATTAAATAATGTAGTTTATATTATTATGTTAATTATTATGTTTTTTTTTATTATGTTTTTAACTTTTTTTTTTTACTTTTTATTTATTTATTTATTTATTTTTTACTTTTATTATATTGTTTATTTCAATGTATTTTATTTTATTTTATTTTTTCCATTGCCCAGTCTAGTGCTGCTTGTAAATTTGTTGTTTTATTTTATTTTATTTTATTATTTTTTATTTTACATTTTAATAGATACTGTATTTTTTATATTTGAAATAATTTTATATTTTATTTTTAATTTGTTATATTTTATTTTATATATGTTTTTATATTTTATTTTAGATTTTATTTTGCATTCAGTTTTATTTTTTAATTTGTTATATTTTATGTTTTATTGTGTTTTTATATTTGAATTCATTTTATTTTATTTTGTTTATTTTTATAATTATAATTTTTTCCATTGCCATTTTTTTCCCATTGTAAATATTATTTTATTTTATTTTATTTTATTTTACATTGCCCAGCCTTGGTGCCTCGTGTAAATTTTAGTAGCTTTTTTGCTTATCTGTGAAAGTTTGTTAGCTTAATTAGTTGGCTTGAGAGTGTTGAGATTTGGAAGGGTTTGTAAACGTGTTGTGTTTGTGTCAGTGTGCGACTCTGGCACGGATGTGTTTTCTCTCCGAAGCCAGAGACAACAGACTGACACCCCAGTGAACGTGAACGCGTGTCTCATTAGCAGCAGATGCCCTCTCGTCACTCCGGTCTGAGAGTCAGCAGCGTTTGATGGCGACCGCTGGGGGATTCACGTCGGCTTCGTCGGTTCCGATTCCAAATGGTTTTCCGAGACGTTGTGCCGTCTGTCATGTTTGTCTGCGTTCACCCGACCGGATCCTGCGGGCCTGCTGCGCGTCGCTGACACTCGTTAGAATGGAGAGGAAAACGCAAACACACGCAGAGATGAAGAACGCGGGTCGAGGCCTTTCCGTAGCCGACTCGTATCTCAGCCTCATTAGCGAAGGGACAGCGAGCCCCGATAATCATCTGAGTGAGAGAACGACTCGGAAGAGCTTTAATGAAACATTCATTATTACTTCCTTCTGTCTTTCTTTTTCTCTCAGCACTCATCACACACGTAAACATGCTCCTTTCATTTGTTGTTGCCACAAAGCAAGTACATTTTATTTATTTGTTTATTTTTTTTCCATTGCCTAGCCTTGGTGCCTCTTGTAAATTTGTGATTTTATTTTATTTATTTTTTTTTTAATTGTATGTTTTGTTTTACATTTTATTTTGTTATTCATTTTTTAATTTTTTAGTACTTTTTAGTTTAGTTTAGTTTTTCCATTGCCCAGCCTTGGTACCTCTTGTAAATTTGTGAATTTTATTTTATATTTTGTTTTACATTCTATTTTATTATTATTATTATTTATTTATTTATTTTATATTTTCTATTATTTATTTCTATTATTTTACTCCATTGCCCAATCTTGTTGCCTCTTGTAATTTTTTTTTTTTACTTATTTTTATTTTATTTTAGTTTAATTAATTGTAGTTTAATTTTTCCATTTTCAGCACTGGTGCCTCTTGTAAATTTTATTTTATATTTTGATATACTTTTTATTTTTTATTTTATATTTATTATTATTTTTTTTATATTAAAATTTATTTTATTTTACTCCATTGCCCAGTCTTGTTGCCTCTTGTAAATTTGTGAGCATTATTTAAGTTTAGTTTAGTTTATTATTTTCCATTGCCCAGCCTTGGTCTCTTGTAAATTTGTGAAATTTTATTTTATATTTTGATTTACATTTTATTTTTTATTTTATTTTATATTTTGATTTATTTTTTTTCTATTTTACATTCTATTTTATTTTTAAAATTTATTTTATATTTTAATTTATTTGATTTTACCTCATCTTGTGAACTTTTATTTTATATTTTGATTTTAAATTTTGTTGTATTTTTATTTTAATTTATATTTTGATTTACATTTTAGTTTTTATTTTATATTTTATTTAATATTTTTATTTTACATTCTTTTTTTTATTGTATTTTATTTATTTATTTTTATTTATTTTTATTTTACTCCATTGCCTAGTCTTGTTGCCTCTTGTAAATTTGTGAATTTTATATCGAGGTCTTTCCGCGTCCGGCTCGTGTCTCAGCTGTGAAGGGACAGCGAGCCCCGATAATCATCTGAGTGAGAGAACGACTCGGAAGAGCTTTAATGAAACATTCATTATTCCTTCCTTCTGTCTTTCTTTTTCTCTCAGCACTCAGCACACACCTAAACATGCTTCTTTCATGTTGTTGTTGCCACAAAGCAAGACCTGAAAATGAAGACGGTCTCATTTCCTTTTTAGGATCGGTTCAGTCACTTTCATCTCTAGTCGAGGCTGGGCGTTTACAGAGACTCACTCAAACTACTGCGTGTTTGTACTCTGCAAATACTGAGAAACGTTTGATACTGATAGTCTTGCTGGTAATTAGTGTTTGACGAAGCAAACGTCACTATACCTAGCACTTAGACCTGAACGAAATTATGAAAGTAGGTTGTGTTGTGAAAGTAGTGATGTTTATTTGTTTGTTTACCTGCCTGCTGAATGTATTGTTCATGTAATTGTTTTTATTATTATTTTGTTAATAATACTAAAACTATTTCATTAAACTTGCTTAAATGTATATTTTTTTTTTAATGTGTATACATACCTTTATGTACCGAATGTATATGGTTTACTTATTTTTAAATAATTATTGCTTTGCTGTTTTATTTTTACATTAATTACTTTTTTATTTACTTATTTAATAATAATTTATATAATTTTTAAAGGTACAAAAAATATTGTATATATTTTATTAATTAAATCTTATAATACTAATACATATTTATTTATTTAATAATAATAATAATAATAATAATAATAATAATAATAATATTTTTAATTGGTTAGGAAGTTATTTAATTAAACTTAATTCATTTTTTTAATGTATATGCATGTACGTTTATGTACTGAATGTACATTGTTTACATGTTTTAAATATTGTTTTTGCTGGTTTTTAAATAAATGACATTTTTAATTTAATTATTTGATTGTAGTAATTCATATATTTAAGTAATAATAATTATTGTATATATTTGATTAAGTGTAATAATACTAATACTTATGTATTTATTTAGTAATTTAATAATAATGTTTTAAAAAATAATAAAGTTAGTTAATTAAACTTGCTTAATTTCTTAATGTTTATACATTTATACATACTGAATATGTATTGTTTACTTATTTTTAAATAATTGTTTTGCAGTTTTTTTCTAATGAATTACATTATTTGATTTTAATAATTCATATAATTTTTAAACTAATAATAATAATTGTATATATTTATTTTTATTATTAATTACATTTAATAATAATATTTATGCATTTATTTACTAAATAATAATAATAATAATAATAATAATAATAATATCTAAGTTAATAATAATATCTGTGTATACATTTTCGTTTATGTACTGTGTGTGTGTGTGTGAGTGTATATATATATATATATATATATATATATATATATATATATATATATATATATATATATATTTATATATATTTTTTTTTTATATATATAATTAAAAAATGTATGCATTACATCAAATGAATTAATGAATTTGTTATATATATATATATATATATATATATATATATATATATATATATATATATATATATATATATATATATATATATATAATAATTATTATATATATATATATATATATATATATAATATATAATTTTTTTTTTTTTTTTTTTTTTTTTTTTTAAACTTAGTTTTACGAAAATACAATACTTTTATTCCATAGAATTAAACTACTTTTTTGGGCTGTATTTTGCACATTTACAATGTAAAGCTGTTCTAGATTTGAAAACCAACAAGATATAAGAAATTGTAAGGCTGTACTTTTCTTTTTTTTTTTCTCTCTCTCTCTTCATGCTCCACAGCTCCAATCTCTAGCTTTTTTAATATTTTTGCACCCAGGTGTAGAAAAGAATAATATTTGAAAAGAAATATATATAAATTCAGTTATAAATGAGAATCACAAAATGCTGATATCGATGATAGTGATGTATATCCAGCAGTCCTGTGGTTGTACTCTCTCTTTCTCTCTCTCTGTCTGTTTGTAAGGTATTAATACAGCTGTCCATCATACTTTTCTTTTCTCTATCTACAGATTAAACCATATCTCTCGAAAGTCTACACACACACACTCTCTCTCTCACACACACACACACACACACACACACACACAATACACTCTCAATACCTGCCTCCTTGACTGTGGTATCACTGTAGTATCTATAGCAACCAGCGGCTCTGTGTAAAGCTGGAGTTTGAGCGCTAGCATGGAGAACATCATTACTCCAGCAGACACACAGAGAGAGAGATCCGCCACTGCCTCTTCGCTGAGCGCTTAAACATCTCTGTAATGTCATCAGCTCCTCTCCTCCAGCTCCGCTCCAATGGAATTACCACACCGCTGTTGTGTGTGTGTTTGTGAGATAACGTTAGAGATAGTAGAGTAAGAGTGTAATGTTAGCGCTGATATCCAATGAAAAAGTCACAATATCAGTGCCAGGATTTTGCTCGGATGTTGCCATGATGTTCTGGATCGTTTTCATCCAAAAAAAAAAGTATTCATATTGGAAAAGTTTTTATTAAATTAGTAAAAATTAGCTGTATTAAATGGTAAAATATTACAGTAATAATAAAAATAATACTTTTATATTTTTAATGCGTTTATCTAATGTGTATCTATTTTTTTTCCTCTTTGGAGGAAACGATGTCTTTTCTCTTTTTTCTGATCTCTGGAACATTTTTTTCTTTTTTTTTCCACCATAATATTTTTTTGAGTATATATAGTGTTAATGGAATCCTGCAAATAAATAAATAAATAAATAAATAATCTTTGAGATGTAAACTCAGAATTTATAGATACATTTCTTAATATCTATCTATCTATCTATGCAAAAAAATAAATACATGCATATTACTAATCAGAGTTTTGCTATGTTTACGGTAGGACATTTTACAAAGTATCTTCATGGAACATGATCTTTACTTAATACCCTAATGATTTTTGGCATAAAAGAAGAATCTATAATTTTGACTTCTACAATGTATCATAAAATCAGGATTGTCAGAGTAAAAGTGTATTTATTTATTATGATTATTTATTATTTACTTATTGTTACTTAATAGCAGAGACAGGCTTTCAAAATGTATTTATATTTAAAATTATCATTTATTTTTTATAAATGTAGCTTTAAAATTGTTTAAATGTTAGTAATTTGGTTACTTTTTATTCTTTTGTCATTTTCATTATTTTTTAATATGTATTTCTGTTTTGCTTCATTTCATTTTTAATTTTTATTACGTTTTTTTAGTTAAGTGTGTTTAGGCTGTTGCATAAAAGAAAAATCATAATAATTTTGACTCGTACAATGTATTTGTGGCTATTGCTACAAATATACCCATGCTACTTAAGATTTTTTTGTGGTCCAGTGTCACAAAAAATACTTTTATTTTATGCTTTATAAAATGTGTCTATCTAATATGTGTATCTATTTTGTCTAAAATTTCTAAATTGTGAGATTTATTTATTCATTCCTGGTGGATACTTTTGTTTTTATATTTTTTTTAGTTTTAATTTTTACAATAAGTCATATAAAATAATATATTAAGTAATATAAAAATAATATAAAACGTTAAATTAAAAATCTAAAATAAAAATATATACATTTTTTGTTTTTTGTTGTAAATATTATTGCAATATTTTACCTCAGTATAGTCTAAGGAAACTGGAAATGTGCATGATTCCTTAATGTAAAATATACACCTTTTAGTTATAGAAACCATTTGATTAATTTGTCCGTTTGATTCATACAATTTTACATATATATTTTTTTTTTTCTGTGAGTTTACTATGCTGAATCAAAATCTTAAAGAAGTTCACTTCCAGAATTTTCTAATAGTTTACTCACCCCCATGTCATTCAAGATGTCCATGTCTTCCTGTCTTCAGTCGCAAATAAATGAAGTTTTTGAGGAAAACATTCCAGGATTTTTCAGCATATAGTTTACCTCAATGGGAGCCAATGGGTTGAAGGTCCAAATTGCAGTTTCAACTGAGCTTCGAAGGGCTCTACATGGAGAAAAATCCTAGGAAGTTTTCCTTAAAAACATAATTTCTTTTCGACTGAAGAAAGAAAGACATGAACATCTTGGATCACATGGGAGTGAGTAAATTATCAGGAGATTTATATTCTGGAAGTGAACAACTTCTTTAATAACAAGAATCAATAGATAGATAGATATTTTTTTTCCACGTTAATATTTTTGGGAGGAAGTAGAGACTGAGCTCTTAGCAAGTGTGTGAAATTATGTCCAGTCAGATAGGATTTTTATTGTGCGATTCCCTCAAGCGCTGGCTATTAAATAGTTATCTCTCACCAAATAGACCCTCGGAGATCCGTATCTCGTCTGAACGGACGACCACATTAGGAAACGCAATGACATGGTAACTGGGAGAACAAAGCGTAGACGAAGTTTAGCTCGAAGCAGCTCGACTTCAGATAAATTGAATGCTCCTAAATCCGCTTTTATTGGGTGTGTGTTTCACCCCTGGGTAGGAAAAAAGAGATAAATTGAAATAGTCTCCGTATTGTACTGCATTTTTCATATTAATAACATAAAACGAATGTTCAGAGTTTAATAGATTAGCACAGCAAATAATTGGCAGTTCTCCGAAAAAAAAAAAAGAAAAAAAAAAACTAACAAACAAAAAAATGGGTATAATATGGCAATTAATTTAATTTTATTTAATTTTATTTAATTTAATTTTATTTTATTTTTTATTATTATTGTCATAATTTGGTTACTTTTAATTTCTTTTGCCATTTTCTTTCTTTATTTTTTTTATTTCTATTTTGCTTTATTTATTTTACTTTTTTTTTGTCAAGTGTGAATCACAAATATTTTCATTTTAATTTTAGTTTAGGGTGTAGCAATTTTGGTACTAAATTTATTGTTCTTTTATCATTTATTTATTGATTGATTGTCATTTTAGTATCTCATCTTAAACCTATTTGTTTACTTCTCTATCTTAGTGCTTTCAAAGCAAAGTGTACATACAGTCCTGAATTGCCAGTCTTATTTTTTTTTATTTATTATTTATCTATTACCTTGACCTAAATAAGATATTATTTATCTATCTATTACTATTATAGTATAAATATTACTTTTATATTTTCAGTTTTATTTTTAATTTTAATTTTAACAGTTTAATTTTAGATTAATTTATTTTATTTTTCAGAAGATATATTATGGAGGCTTGCAAAAAACTAAAACAGAATTGTAAGATATAATTTAGAAAATTAGAAAGTGTATTTATTAATTAATTAATTAATTAATAATTGTTATTTAATAGCAGAGAGTCTTTCAAAATGTATTAATATTGTTAGGGAAAATGTGTATTTATTTATTTGTTTATTGTTACTTAATGGCAGAGACAGACTTTCATAATTTATTATCTTATTTTTATAAATTTAGCTTTGAATTTTGTTTAGATTTTAGTAATTTGGTTATTTTTTTCTTTTTGTTATTTTCATTATTTTTTGATATGCATTTCTATTTTGCTTTATTTATTTTTTTTTAGTCAAGTGAATCACAAATATTTTTGGTACTAAATTGATTGTTCTTTTGCCATTTATTTATTGATTTGTCATTTTTAGTATCTTATCTTAAACCTGTTTATTTCTTGTTAATCTGTTGTTGATTTGTGTTTGGAATCTATCTTAGTGCTTTCAAAGCAAAGTGTACATACGCTCCTGCCTTGCCAGTGTTATTTTTTATTTATTAATTATCTATTTACTATTATAGTATTATTATTATTACGTTTAAAAAAAAATATATATTTTTTTATTTTAATTTTAGCTTGTTATTATGTAATTGTGTTTTTCAGAAAAAAAAGCTTGCAAAAAAGTAAAAAATGCCTGCTTCACATTTCTCCTGATGCTGGCAGCATCTTATTATACGTGTGATTTTTGCAGCCTGTGAAGAGTTGAAATTATTGTCTATAAATCGACCACATGTTGCAAATGCTGTGGATTGAGCTTAACTTGTATTGATCTGGGAGCATTCTTTAAGAATGTCAGCCAACGGAAGATCCTTCAGAAAGACCAAATGCACGTCAGTGGAGTAATGCGGAGTGATGGAGGGATAATGATGCAGGAAATGAGAGGTGGAGAGAAAGTGCAGAGGGATGCAGAAGGTTAAACTGAAAAACTGAAGCCTGAAACACTGTGGCTGTCTTCCAGAAGCTGCTGTATGGAGAGGTACAGTAAGTGCCTGCTAAAGCCGATTCGTGACTGGAATAGACCCTCACACCAACTGTCTAAAACGGTTGCCACGTTTTAGTCCAATCCAAAGAAATTAGCACAGAGATTGGAAGAAAAGTATGCGTTTTTGTTGATATGGATGTGAAATCTGTTTTTCAAAGCATAGTATACATACAGTCCTGCCTTGCCAGTGTTATTTTTGTTTATTTTTTATCTAGTTAATATTATAGTGTTGTTATTATTATTGTTTAGTTTTATATATTTCAGTTTTCATTTTAATTTTAGCTTGCTTTTGTTACTTTTTTCTTATTATTTTAACAACTTTTTATTTCAGTTTCAGACATTTTAGTACTTCAATGTAGTTCAGTTAGTTCCTCAGGCAACATTTCAAGTTTATCATATATTTTCATCAACATTTTATTTCACATGCCCCGCCCCCCCCCCAAAAAAAAAAAAAATAATAATAATAATACTAATAATTTAAAAACGTCAGTGTCTTGTGCATCATTATTTTTAAGGAACAAATAAAGTGCAGTTTTTATTTTGGTTTGGAAATTTTTAGTTTAATTTAATTTATTTTACATTTTAGACATTTTTATTTCTTAAAGCTTTCATCAACATTTTATTTCACATGCCTAAATAAATACATTTGAAAACTTCAGTTAACAAAACTGTCTTGGACATTTTTTTTTTTATTCTATTTTATTTATTTAGTTTTTTTTAACTTTATTTCATATTTAATTACTTTGATTCGGTTCAATTACCTAAATAAATAAATAAATAAAAATAATAGTTTAAATTTTAATTAACAGATTTAGCCTAGTGCACAATTATTTTTTATTTAATTTAGTCAACACTGTCTTGTGCATCATTCTTTTTAAGGAACATATAAAGTACTATTTTTATATTGGTTTAGGACATTTAATTTAATTTTTTTTCAATTACCAAAAACATTTTAATAGTTCTAGAATTTGTTCACAAACAACCCTAGTTTTTAAAAACAAACAAAAAACCTACACCTACGCCACAGATTATTTTTATTTCATACTAGGTATACTTCAAATCCATGTACACATTCTTTTACATATTGCTTAAGACTTTTATATAAGGTTATAATTAAGCTTTATTTGGAGTATTTCTTTATTGCATTTAAATTTCTTTAATTTTTTATTATTAATATTAATGTATGTGTGTTTGTGTGCATATATAATAAATATCTAATATAAATGTCAATGTATAATAAACTATGCACAAATATACATAAAAATGATAAAATATGAAATATTGCATACTTCACTTTATTATACAACTATTTTAATTCTATATTTACATTAGTTATGGTTCATCGATTTACAGTACACTCATTTGCACTATATTTTACTCTATTTTGCCTCAAACATAGTTCTTATATGACAACAAATGTGTAAAGTTTCAAAAAAGTCATCTGGTGTGTGCGCTTAAAAATATTACACACTGTAGGCTTACTCTTGTTTACACCGATGACACACAGAATGGCTTCACATCCACATAAATCATGTTAATAGAGTTCAGTCTGAAGGAGCTAAAGTGCTCTACTTAGCATAATATGTTTGGGAGGAGAAATCTCATGACACAAACCGCAAGAGCTCAGATCGCTGCTCTTCGGTCTCAGCAACTATCAGCAACAATCAATCAATCAACAGCAGGATGTGTTCTAAACACTAGTGAGCAGACTACTCTGAGAACACAAGGCAGAGTAAGTGTGCAAAGTTTACATCCCCCTTTCAGAATCTGCAAAATGTTATTTTACCAAAATGCATTATATTTGTTGTTTAGTACTGACCTGAATAAGATATTTCACATAAAAGATGTTTACATATAGTCCACAAGAGAAAATAATAGGTGAATTTATAAAAATGACCCGTTCAAAAGTTTTCACACAGTATTGATTCTTAATACTGTGTTGTTACCTGAATGATCCTCAGCTGTGTTGTTTTTTGTTTAGTGATAGCTGTTCATGAGTCCCTTGTTTGTCCTGAACAGTTAAACTGCCTGCTGTTCTTCAGTAAAATCATATGCAACTATTACAGAAGGGTCAAACAGTCACTGATGCTTCAGAAGGAAACACAATGCATTAAGAGCTAGGGGTGAAAACCTTTGAGCCGAATGAAAATGTACATGTTTCCCAAAAGACTAAGTAAAATTTACCCTGATTTTCAAATTCCAAAAGTTTTCACCCCGACTCTTAATACATGGTTTTTCCTTCTGGAGCATCAGTGAGTGTTTGAACCTTCTGTAATAGTTGCATATGAGTCCCTCAGTTGTCCTCAGTGTGAAAAAATGGATCTCAAAATCATACATTGTTGTATGATTGTAGTTCAGAACAGTTTTAGCCCTGTTACTTTTTTTTGCATTTCAGATTTTATTTTAATATTTTATTTAAAAAAAAATTGAAAACTTCAGTTGTTTTAAGGATTTTTAGATATTTAAAAATGTAAAAAAGTAATGTTAAAATGCAGCACAGTGTTAAAGTTTATTTATTTTTTTTAAACACTTTAATTACATTTACATATGAGTCCCTCAGTTGTCCTCAGTGTGAAAAGATCTCAAAATCATACAGTCATTGTTGGAAAGATTTCAAATACACAAAAATGCTGGAAAACCAAAGAATTTGTGGGACCTGAAGGATTTTTCTGAAGAACAGCCTGTAGTTTAACTGTTCAGGACAAACAAGGGACTCATGAACAACTGTCACTAAAAAATTCAGGTAACAGCACAGTATTAAGAATCAAGCGATCAAGCAAACAACTTTTGAACAGGGTCATTTTTATAAATTATATAAAATTTTATAAAAATAAATTAAATTTATAAATTATTTTCTCTTGTGAACTAACATTTGAAGTTGACTACTACTTAAATTGTCCTAAGACAAGAAAGGGTATTGTTTTTGGTTTTTGGACCACTTTGATGAAAGGTTCTGATCCACATCAATTGGTGACTGTTTACGTAAATATCTTTTATATGAAATATCTTACTCAGGACAGTACTAAATAAACAATAACATGCATTTTGTGACCCCTCCCCTCAATTTAATGCGTAGTTAGAGTTTGAGGAGTAATTTCTACTTAATTATTTTAAGTTTAATATGCAGTCCTCAAGTATAATTTACTCAGCCACAGTTTGTAAACTTTACTCAAACGTTATAGTACAGGGGGAAAAAAATGCCATTAAAGTATGTGGCTCACTTACAAACATGTACGTAAGCAAGTAGATGGCTCCTTATTGTTTTTAAGATTATAGGTTGACTCAATGTAGTTACGAAGCAAGTGAACACAGAGACCTCAATACTTACACCATACACAATGATGGTAACAATCAGTGAATAGTTTTTGAGTATGAATGGGTCATTTTGAGTAGAAAATGAACTCTAGATGTTACAAAACAGCAAGTTACTTAACCTAACAACAAAATCAGCCATATAACAGTGTAAATACATCTTGAAAACAGCAAAAAATATAACCTTATTAATTATTAATGCACAAGTGCTGATGGGAACAACAGGATCATGACTTTGATATTTACTTAAACAATCTTTGTCAAAATAACAAACAGTTCCATGTAAAATATACTTAAAAATGCAACTTTTAAATTCCACAAGCTTAAATTGAGTACTAATATTAAATTTACTCTTTTTTTCTTTTCTTTTTAATTCTTGCCTGATCTATTATTACTTTTTATTTACTTATTATTACTAAAATCACTTTTTTATTTTCTGTATTTACTTCACCACAAAATATTTTTTATCAGTGTATGATGCCTCTTATTTCAGTAAAATAATTCATTTTTTGAGGAAAACATTATAGGATTTCTCCCCATATAGTGGACTTCTATGGTGCCTGCAAGTCTGAACTTCCAAAATGTAGTTTAAATGCAGCTTCAAAGGGCTCTAAATGATCCCAGCCAAGGAAGAAGGGTCTTATCTAGTGAAACGATTGGTTATTTTCTTAAAAAAAAAAAAACAACTTTTTAACTTCAAGTGCTCGTCTTGTCTAGCTCTGTGTGTACTCTGTGTATTCTGGTTCAAGACAGTCTAAAAAACAAAAAAAATCAAAAAACTCCCATCTCATTTTCTCCTCCAACAAAGTGAACATGCAAAGATCAAATGCCCTTTACAAAAAAAAAAGGTAAAATGGCAATGTAGGACTATTTCGATGTTAAAGAAGATAATGTAATGAGAGTTTTTTGACATACCCTAACTGTCTTGAACCAGAATACACAGAGTACCTGCAGAGCTAGACAAGTCTAGCATTAGAGGTTAAGAAGTATATAAATTGTAATTTTTTGTAGAAAATAACCAATTGTTTCACTAGATAAGACCCTTCTTCATCAGCTGGGGTCATTTAGAGCCCTTTGAAACTGCATTTAAACTGCATTTTTGAAGGTTAAACTCTGGGGCACCATAGAAGAGAGAAAATATGGAGAGAAATCCTGAAATGTTGTCCTCAAAAAAACGACTGAAGAAAGAAAGACATGAACTCCTTGGATGACAAGGGGGTGAGTAAATCATCTTCCAGATTTTGGGTTCTGTAAGCGAACTTCTCCTTGGATTATGTGTATATAATCTAAAATGAATTACTAACTAATAAACGTATCATGAATGGGAGTGATAGCTAATGTAATGATCCGTCAGGAGTCTGTGGTTCCTGCTCTCTCCTGTGGAGTGTTTTGAGCGGGCTGCGTGTAATTAGATTGCGTTTAATCCTTCCCTTCGCTTCAAAGAGAGCTGCTAAATTTGATTGTGTGTCTGTCGCTTGTCTTCTGCAGGGAGTCTCGTCTCCTCACAGGAGCCCGTGTCACTTTGACGCTTTCTATCTACAGCGCTGTTTAGCTGTCCTCTGAGACGCTGCTTCTCACGTCGATTTCCTTCCATGTCAAAATGAAACCGTTGTTTTTTTTTTCCAGTTTTGCATGCATGTTAAATGGCTAGTTCTCCCAAAAAGCGCAACGGGCGTCATCTGAGTCGTTGGTATGACTCATGTGCTTTCAAGTCTTGAGAAAATATTGCTTTCCACACAACAAGCTCTCATGACGACTACTACCTGTCTACTACCCAGAATCCCTCATGCACACACTTCAGCCATCCTTGCTCTTTAAGAGACAAAAACACAACAGCTTGACCTTTACACACTCGGACACACTTTTCTGCTGAGGTTTCTTTAGGAATATGAGTGTCTCTCATTTGAGTTCACTCCGCTGCTGAATGATAGGATGGCGCTTGTTTATTGTTGTTTGTGTTTGAGTGAGCCTCGAGGCTCTTGACTGTTCAGTATCTTTAAGAACTATAACCTATAGCTTTGAGATCTCCGGGACGGATGCAGATCTTCAGTCTGAAGTGAACTGAAACAGAAGTTGTCCACTCTCATGCTGTTTGAAATTATATTTGTTTTGCAATTAAACATAAAGGCCGAAGAAGAAGAAATTTTTCTAATGCGATTTTTTTTATATGCTGTAAATGTTTAAATATTTAAAAATAAAGGACCAAAATGAATATTATTTCAGATATTTTTAAATTAATTTACAACAATTTTAGCCCACATTTTTTTATTATTATTATTAGTAGTAGTAGTAGTAGTAGTGGTAGTAGTAGTACATTTATTTTGAATTTGTAAAATATTTTATTGTATTTCTAAAAATATTTTATTATCTTTAAAACAACTTAATATTTATTATTATTATTATTATTATTATTATTATTATTATTATTAATAATATTATTATTATTATTATTATTATTATTATTATATTTTTTACAAATATGAAAATGTGAGATTATTATTATTATTATTTCTTAAAATATTTAAAGCAAATGTAATTACTTGAGGACCATTTAATAATTTATAAATTAATAATTTACATTTAATAATTTAATTTTTTACCACCGTTTTAACCCAATGCATTGTTGTTGTTGTTGTTGTTGTTGTTGTTGTTGTTGTTATTATTATTATATTTATATTTATTTCGTTTTTTTAATATTTTACTGTAACATATCTATTGTAAACATTATATATTATACATATTTACTTTGTTTAAAATTGTTGTTTAAATTTAAAGTGAAAAAAAAAATAATAATAATATATTATTATTATTATTATTATTATTATTATTATTATTATTATTATTATTATTATTTATTATTAACATATATTATAAATAACATATTTAACCCAAAATTCTTATTTATTTTAATACTTCATAATATATAATACATACTTTTTACACAATACATACGTTTGTGTTAAAGGTTTTTAGATCTTTAAAATGTGAAATTATTATTTATTTATTTATTTATTTATTATTATTATTATTATTATTATTTATTTTTTTTCTTAATATTTTTTCTATAATATTTCTTAACATAAAATATATATATTAAAAGCTAATTAAATTTACTTGAGGAACCAAACTAAAATTCTTCTTTTTCTTCTTCTTCTTCTTCTTATTATTATTATTACATTTAAATATTTTATTATTATTATTATTATTATTATTATTATTATTATTATTATTATTATTATTATTATTATAGCATTTTCAAGTCTTTCTAAAATACTTATTTTTTAATTACATTTACTTGAGGACCAAAAATTCATAATATATATTAATGATATTAAGACTCGGTTAACATGCAGTGATGACCAAGTCTTTCTAAAAAGCAGTTTAAAATGGTTTATTAATTGATTTTATTTTAAAAAAATTTATTTATTCTATTTCCAGACTTTAATCTAAAAATGCATAATAGAATAAGTAGAAGTACAATAATTTATCTTGAGAAACAAAACTTTGTAATATATTAAGGTTTGTTTTCATCGCACAAATCCGTCATATTAATTCAGAAGGCTTAGCGACATTTCATTTAAGATGATTTATGATATTTGAGGATGTTTATTGGTTAAATGCAAAACTCTGCATGAATGTCATACAGATGTGGAGTGCGAGTAATCCAGATAATGTTGTGACAAGGGTGTTCCACTAAGGTCCTTTATCGAATGGCCTACACTTTCCTGTCAGCGGTAGTATTTCCTCTCTTTATCTTGTTCATTACTCTCACAATCTGTGATCAGACTGCAGTTGATCTTTATTAGCGCAGCGCGCTGGTGTATCTCAGCCCGCTCGGGCCTTAAACAAAATACAGCGACCAACCTGTAAATAATGCAAGCGCTGTTCCGACACGTGTCGCAGTTGGCCGTGTCCTGTCCGGTCCGATAGGAGAGTCTGCGAGGAGATAAAGAGAGAGAAGACGAGTCATTACACAGGCGGTTTGGCCGCTCCGCCTCCCCGTTCGCCCTGTCGTTCCTCATTATCAGCTCATGGTCAATACACGCACGTTAGCATTCCTCACACCGGCGTTCTGCAGAGGACACGCAGGACGCCGGCTGTGTTTGTGAGTGTAATCAGAAACCGGAGAACACAGCGGCCTTCAAATCCTGGTGTTTTTGCACCGCGCCGCTGCGGAAATGTCAAATCATGCTGCTTTTGACGCCCTTTTGTTTGCTAACGGGAGTTAAAATGCTGATGTATGTGGCATATAGCTCTTTTTCTGTACTATTTGAGGATCTGGATCTGGAGGGTGCAAAACAAATCTAAACATTGAGAAATTCGTCTTTAAAGTTGTCCAAATTAAGTACTTAACAATGCATAGTGCTAGTCAAAAAGTACGTTTTAATATATTTAAAGTATGAAATGTACAAAATATCTTCATGGAACATGATCTTTTCTTAATATCCTAATGATTTTTGGCATAAAAGAAAAATCGATAATTTTTACCCATACAATGTCTTTTTAATTGAAATCTAATATAATATATACTATTTCCTAATATATAGTTATGTTTGCTAATTTTATTTATTAAAATATACATTTTTAAAAATATTGAATACATAATTTTTAAGTACTAATTTTATTTATTCCCTGCAGTTTTAATCCAAAAAAGATTTATTTATTTATTTATTAAACTAATTTTAGTTATTTACTTACGTAGTATTTTTTCCCCTATAGTTTGAATCCAAATATATTAGTGTTTATTTATTTATTTATTTTATTTTCTCTGCAGTTTTAATCCAAATATATTAAGTACTAATTTTATTTATGTATTTATTTAGTACATTATTTTTTTTCTGTAGTTTTAAACAAAATGTATTATTTTTAAGTATTTATTTATTATTCCCCTGCAGTTTTAATCCAAATATATTAAGTACTAATTTTACTTATGTATTTAGTACATACTTTTTTCTATAGTTTAAAAAAAATGTATTATTATATATATATATATATATATATATATATATATATATATATATATATATATATATATATATATATATATATATATATATATAATCCATATTCTTCATTATTTTTTTCCTAGTTTTTAATGTATTATTTTTATGTGCTAATTGTATGTATTTATTTATTTATTTCCCAGCAGTTTAAATCCATATATTATTTTCAAGTACTAATTTTATTTATTTACTTGCGTTTTATTTCTAAAAAAAATAGACTTGCGTATAATTATTTTAATCCAAATGTTATTACTTTTTAAGTGCCAATTTTATTTACTTACTGTATTTTTTTCCTACAGTTTTAATCCAAATATGCCATTTTTTTTTAAATATTGAATTAATTAATATATTAATTAATTCTCTGCCGTTTAAATCAAAATATATTTTTTATGTATTCTTTGTTTTGTTTCATTTTATTTTGTTATTATATTATTATTTTTTGTTTTATTATTTATGTTTTTTCATTCTACCATACATACCAAAAAAAAGTGGTAATTTTATGTTAGCACAATATTTTAATTACACAGATTTTTCTAAAAAAAAAAACTCAGTGCAATTAATGTTTTAAAATATAGGTAAAACACCAGTAAAAACACATTTAGAAAATTAATACAGTACATTTTGCCTTATTTTTACTTAATAGCTTTCATTTCAGGAGTGGACTTAACATGCTGTGTCTCCTTTTGACTTTTAAACCTGTATAGAGTCCTTAGGAGCATGGTTTGACATTGAAATGAAAAAATGCAGCTATGTCCATGGTCCATGTAGTTTGTATGTTCACACGAGCCTCCAGCTTGCAGTCAACATCAAATATGATCTGACAGGAGAGTTCAGGGGTGAATTTAGACCAGTGGAGACTGATTCCTTCCTAAAATCCTCTGGGTTCGTCCGGAGGGGTGTGATATAATTTCTGCTGGAGATTTGCTGGATGTGATCATCCTCACCTAAAATAGACTGAGCTCAGGGGGAAACGGGAAGTTCATTAACTCAACCAGAGCTCCATTTCAAAGGTTCTTCATTCGTCAGATGTTTTCGGATGTTGCCCTCAGATTTTTTGACTTTCAATCTTTTTTTCAGCTGTAAAACAATGTATGTAAATATTTGATTCAAAGCGAATTACAATCAGCCCGGATGTGTGTAATGTTTGTTGAAGCGCAGAGCTGTGTTCCTGAATTACTTCATTGCTGTTTTGCACATCAGCAATCAGCTTCACGTCGGCGCTCTTAACAGCATGAAAAACAAAACTGTTATTCAAATGCTGAATAAATTATACATAATACTAGAATGCATCTCATTATAGTCACTTAACTGACACTCACTGGAGGTTTGCACTGTTTCGAAAAAGTCTCTTCTGCTCACCAAGGCTGCATTTATTTGCTTAAAAAATACAATAAAAACAGCTAAATTATGAAATTTAATGTAATGTAAATTTAAAGAACTGGTTTTAAGCATATTGTAAAGCGTAATTTATTCCTGTGATGCAAAGCTGAAGTTTCAGCATCATTACGCCAGTCTTCAGTGTCACATGATCTTTCAGAAATCATTCTAATAGGCTGTGTTTGTTTTGCTCTCAGTACAGTAGTCAGTGTTTACATCTGATTCCTAGTCTCTTGTATGTGTTTGTCCTGTTTACTCCCTCCAGCAGGATTGTGCTGGAGTCTCTGAGCTGAATATTTCTAACGCCAATAAATGCTAAAACAAATAGCATAAATCTCCTTTCATCAATAAGTTTTCATTGCGGTGTCAGTTATATTGTGTATGCGTGGAGATGCTGGTCCAAAAATTGAAGAAGCTTTACTTCACTGTTGGCTGCCGTTAGTAATTACTGCCTGTCGTTTCAACGATTGCTTTGCTGGCAGGAAGAAGGCGACCCGTTGACCCATTCGGCGGTCCAGCGATGGACGGCCAATGTCAGACTGACGGGAACCTGACGGAGTGATCAATAGCTCAGATGAGGCGTGTTGTCAAACCTTTCTGTCTTTCGTTCTGTCGATCTGTGTCTCCAGCTAAACTCTGTCCGTCTCTCATTGCTGGAGTATTATGGGTTGAATAGAAGTTAAACTGTATTGACAAACTTATTTCTTTATACTTCCTAAAAGTTTGTTTGGTTTTCTTATTTGTTTGTCTTGACTTTTTACTTCTGTGTTTTGTTATTTTAACATGCTTGCATAAATAATTAGATTTTTTATTATTTAGTGCAATACCTCATCCAGCAAGGTTGTTCACCTTCAGGTTAATGATGAAATACTGAAATATTATTGTCGAAATGAAAAGAAAGAGAACAAACAAACAAAAGGAAGATGATAAATGAATGAAAAGAAAAAAAGCTAACGAAAGGCTGACAGAATGACCGAAAGAAAGAGAACAAACTAACAAAAAAGAGAACAAACAAACGAAAGACAGCAAACTAATGAAAGCAAGAACAATCAACGAAAGAAAGAACAAACAAAAAAAGAAAGAAAACACCAACAAAAGCAAGAACAAATAAACAAACGAAACACCACAAAAAAGAAAACACAACAAAAAAGTAAACGCAAAAGAAAACAAACAAACGAAAGAGAACAAACGAAAGAGAACAAACAAAAGAAAGAGAGAAAGGAAGAAAAAATGAAAGACAGCAAGCAAGCAAAATGGAGAACAAATGAAAGAACAAATAAGAACAAACAACAAAAAGATAAGCGAA